>CAUYQU010042150.1:0-27194 GCA_963574635.1 Cheracebus regulus
GCCTGGGCAATAAAACAAGAATCCCATTCTCTCTCCCTCTTTCTCTTCCTCTTTCTTTCTCTCTTTCATTCTTTTTTTCTTTCTTTTGCTGTTTCTTTCTTTCTCCTTTTCTCTCTTT
Source organism: Cheracebus regulus (assembly GCA_963574635.1). Lineage (NCBI taxonomy): Eukaryota > Metazoa > Chordata > Mammalia > Primates > Pitheciidae > Cheracebus > Cheracebus regulus. The sequence continues at coordinate 119 of CAUYQU010042150.1, forward strand.
TTCTAAAAAAAAAAAAAAAAAAAGATAAGCCTGGACAACAAGTAAATGCTATTTCTACAAAAATTAGCAGGGCATGGTGGGACATGCCTGTGGTTCCAGCTACTTGGGAAGCTGAGGTGGGAGGTTCATTTGAACACAGGAGGTCAAGGCTACAGTGAACCATGATCATGCCACTGCACTGCAGCCTGGGTGACAGAGTGATCCCCTGTCTCAAAACAAAAAACAAAAAACAAACCAAAAACATACCAAAACAAGAACAACAAAAAAAGAAATAGTGGGGATTAAAGGCTCATACCATAGACCTGTGTGCATATTAAAAACTAGGAGAGAAAAACCATAGTAGTCCTTGGAGAAACATTTGATATCAATTTTTAGAGGTCAAATGTCTGCATGGTAATGTGGGACAGTCATGCTTGCTGAAAAGTCAAAGGTAGTTTTATTTTTTTTTGAGACAGAGTCTTGCTCTATTGCCCCGGCTGGAGTACAGTGGGGTGATCTCAGCTCACTGCAACTTTTGCCTCCCAGATTCAAGTGATTCTCCTGCCTCAGCCTCCTGAGTAGCTGGGTTTACAGGTACCTGCCACCACACCTGGCTTTGTTTGTATTCCTTTGTTTGTATTTTTAGTAGAGATGGGGTTTCGCCATGTTGGTCAGGCTGGTCTCAAACTTCTAACCTCAAGTTTGAGATCTGCCCGCCTTGGCTTGCCAAAGTGCTGGGATTACAGGTGTGAGCAACCATGTCTAGCTGATTTTATTTTTTGGAGACAGAGTCTTGCTCTGTCACCCAGGCTGGAGTGCAGTGGTGTGATCTCAATTTGCTGCAACCTCTGCTTCCCGGGTTCAAGCGATTCTTGTGCCTCAGTTTCCAGAGTAGGTGGGATTACAGGCAGACACCACCATGCCCAGCTAATTTTTGTATTTTTAGTAGAGACAGGGTTTCACCATGTTAGCCAGGCTGGTCTCAAACTCCTGACCTCAAGTGATCTGCCCGCCTCAGCTTCCCAAAGTGATGGGATTACAGGTGTGAGCCACTGCACCCGGCCATCAGAGGTAGTTTTAGCCCAGTGTGGGGATCCCAAGCCCACCCATAAAGACACATGGACCAGTGCATACTGACTGTTGGTAAGGGCTGATGGGCAAGGTGGGAGCAAAGGCTCAGGAAGGCAGCACTTCCCTGAGGAAGCTTCCCAAAGCAAATGGAGCTACTAGGGCCAGGACCATTGGTGCTTCCTTCCTCCATCAGCAGGTTGGCTGGTTACCTTCACTTGGATGAGGAATGGCCCACCAGAGAGTGTGTGCACGGCTAGCTGGTGTCAGTACCCTCATGCCCAGGTATCCTGTGTCAGTCATAACTCACTCCAAAGCTCCCTTCATGGTCTAGGGCTGTTCTCTAGAGTAAGATGCTGTTCACCTTTCAACTCCAGAAAACTGATCGTCCGTCCACATGAGGAACACTCCCCTCTCACCTCCTCTATCATGAAGATACTGAGGAGTAAGAGGGAAAGGAATAGGATAACTTCCCTTTCTCTAGCAGTTGGACACAGGAGGTTGCTGACACAGGTCTGGTGACCTGACATGCTGCTGTTTCTATAGATATCGATGCAGGGTCCAAGCTGTAGTTGCTCAAGAAATCATGGGTCAGACATCCACCTGCCACAAGCAGCTAATCTATCAGACCTTTCTCTCCATCATTTATCTGCTCTGACACATGAAAGGATGACATTTTCTGTGCAACATGTTCCTGTGAGTGCATCAGGATTATGCACCTCAGCACAGATAAGGAGGGTTACGTTCTGTTCCTCTCACCGACCAGCTTAGTGACTTATATTCTGAACTCTTAATGTTTGTTAAATAAATGAGTAATAACTGTAACTCAGCTCTTTTCTAGGTTATAAAGCCTATCAGAATGCAAATGAGCATGGCAATATGCTGATAATTTTATTTAAACTGATTGTTAGCTTTGGCATGCAAACTTTTAATAATAAGGAATTATCTATAATAGTTTACAATGTGTGGGTATAGGATAAGGATAATTCTACTCAAGATTACTGGTTTGTCATATAACACATGGTCTTTTTTCAAACTCAAAAGCATACAATATTCTAAAAACAAAAACAAAAACTGGTCCTCAAGCCAGCTGGTCTCCTAACCATCCTTACATTGGAGCGGACTCTTAGTAAATAGGCCACAGTTCCTGGATCTGTTGGGGTAAGTGGTAGAATATTGAGGCTGTGGTGGTGGAATACTGAGGCTGTGGTGGTGGAATACTGAGGCCCTGGTGGTGGAATACTGAGGCCCTGGTGATGGAAAACTGAGGCCATGGTGGTAGAATACTGAGGCTCTGGTGGTGGAATACTGAGGCCCTGGTGGCGGAATACTGAGGCCGTGGTGGTGGAATACTGAGGCCCTGGTGGTGGAATATTGAGGCCCTGGTGGTGGAAAACTGAGGCCATGGTGGTGGTATACCGAGGCTCTGGTGGTGGAATACTCAGGCTCTGGTGGTGGAATACTCAGGCTCTGGTGGTGGAATACTCAGGCTCTGGTGGTGGAACACTGAGGCCCTGGTGGTGGAATACTGAGGCCCTGGTGGTGGAATACTGAGGCTTTGATGGTGGAATACTGAGGCTCTGATGGTGGAATACTGAGGCTCTGGTGGTAGAATACTGAGGCTCTGGTGTTGGAATACTGAGGCTCTGGTGGTGGAATACTGAGGCTCTGGTGGTGGAATACTGAGGCTTTGGTGGTGGAATACTGAGGCTCTGGTGTTGGAATACTGAGGCTCTGATGGTGGAATATTGAGACTCTGGTAGTGGAATACTGAGGCTTTGGTGGTGGAATACTGAGGCTCTGGTGGTGGCCCTCCCTCATCCCAGCCAGGCTCTGCATGTGTCCTGATCGGAACCCCCAACCAGAGACTTGGGCAAATCTTCCACCACAGGAAATTAGGCCAATATAGAGGAGTTTGTCATCAGCATAATGGCCTTCTCCATCTGTTGCTGGAGAATGAGGCCCAGCCACCACCTGCCTTTGCCCCAGGGGATGACAGGGCAGCAGGACTCTTCCAAGTGTCAGTGGAGAACATAGGATACAGTTGGATCCACAGAAGGCAACAAGGGGCACGTCCCCACCATCTGCTTACTTGGACTTGAGATGCTGAATGGTGCCCATACATCGAAAGGCACCCTTTACCATGATTGCCAGCCGGGTACACAGTGCCTCACATTCTTCCATGCTGTGGGGCAAGAGAGATGGGGTGAGCAGTTGAGGACTCCCACCCACCTTCCCCAGCCCTGGAAATCTCTTGCCTGTGGGATGTGAGGACCACAGCCCTCCCTTCTCTGATGATGCTCACGATGACATTCCACAGCATGCGGCGTGCCTGAGGGTCCATCCCTGTGGTGGGCTCATCCTGCGGGGGTGGAGAGAAGGTGGGAGGCACAGGCTGGGAGCTGGACCTTCTGGTTACTGCTTCCCCCCTGGGCTGGCTCCACTGAGAAGGATGAGCTGACAGACGGCACACATAGTCACTCCCCAGTTGAGCAAGACAGGGGTATCCTGGTGCAGGGTACGGAAGGAGGTAGGAGGTGGATCCGAGAGTAAAGAAGCATGGTGTCCACCCCAGGCCCATTTCAGCCCACGAGGGAATTAAAGTGGGTTAAGGCAATTACAGAATTCTCCTCAAAAAAGAAAATCCTGCAAATATGTTTGTCAGGAGGCAGGGAGGTCACTCAGGTCACTTCTCTGGTTCCCGCTATATCTTGTGCCTGTGCCCTTATGATCCTTGGGTTGTGTGGGCAGCTCAGGGGAGGGTCACACAAACCTTTGACCCAGCTCAGTGCTCCTGTTTGTGGACCAGACACCAGGCCGCAGAGCAGGCTAAAATTCCTGGCCGTGAGCTGGTGGCCCCAAAGGAGACATACTGAGAATGCATAGTGAGACCGTGCCATGACTTGTTTTTCTCCAGAGCTGTGTGAACCAAACCCTGGTCCGATCACTCAAAATGAGCAACACAAGAAACAGTCCAGACCAAAGCCAAATTGCTGCAGTTTCTAAATCTGCTGACTCAGAACCTATTTCCCCAATCTGAGAGATGCAGCACTTGGTTTAAGCCCTTGGGGTGGCCCAAGCCCGCAGTTACCAGCAGCACCAGTGGTGGGCAGCCAATGAGCGCGATGGCTGTGGAGAGTTTCCGCTTGTTGCCTCCGCTGTACGTGCCAGCCAGGCAGTCCGCGTAGACAGTCAGGCCCAGGCTCTTAATACTCCAGTTTGCAACCTAGGGAAAAGAAAGAAATCCCATTTAGAGAAGACAAGAAAACAGCCCAAACCTCCTCCAGTTCAAAGCCTTGGCTCCCAGATCTCACGCCTCCAGAATGAAAGACCCAGCTAGGCTGAAACAGGCTGCCTGCTGGCTCCTGTCCTCTGGCACATGCTTCAGGCACTAGACAGGGTCTCCTTCACTCTGTCTTGGATCCCAGGGTGGCCCGGTCAGCTCAGCACCTGTTGGGTGTAGCCCCCTGGAAAATGGCCTTCAACCTTACAAAGAGCAAGACAGTGGGTCTCGTCCAGCATCCTGGACCATGGCTAGGAGTAGAAGAGGAAGGGTCTGTTTGAGAAGACGGTGAGTTCCAGACCCGTTGATTCCACCTCTCAAGAGGGTCACACCCGAAGCCTTGTGCATCCGATACATACCTATGGAGCAGACACTGAACCAGTCACAGAGAACAATGTGAACACAGACTGCGGGGAGGTGACAGTTAAACAGAATACCAGCAGATTATGACAGTGCCATGAGGAACACTGACAGAGATACTAGGTGTGTGTGCACATGCACAGGAGGGGATCTAGGGAAGCCACTGGAGACAAGCTCACCATGCTTCTGCCTTCTGTACTTGTCCCCTGTGTCTAGAATATTCCTCCCTAGGTGTGCACACGGCTCCCTCTCTCACCTCTAGTTCTTCACTCAGGTCCTCTCCTCTGTAGGCTCTCTCTGGGCCATCCGACCTCAAAGTGCAAACATTGCCCTAACAATTCCTCCCTGCATTTCTTTTCCCTGAGAACTTTTCACTCTCAAGTGTACTGGAGATTTTACCTGTTTATCTAAAGATTGTCTATCCCTCCCACTAGAATGTAAGCTCCTTTTTTAACTTTTATTTAGAAATAGTTTCAAACTCACAGAAACATATAAGAATAAAAAATAGTGTATAAAACACTATTAATTAATAAACTCTTCTCTCATACACACACACACAATTTTTTGTGACTCATTTGAGGGTAAGTTACTCATCATGGCCCTTCACTCCTAAATACCTCAGGGCATATTTCCTAAGAATAGGGATATTATCACATAACCACAGTACATTATCAAGGTCAGTAAATTTAACGTTATGATCCATTTATTTAATCTACCGTTCATAGTTCAGTTTTGTCAGCTGGTCCAATAATACCCTCTATCATTTTTTTCTCTTCTGCACAAGATGTGGTCTATTGTCTGTTTTCAGTCATTATACCTATTTAGCCTCCTGTGCTTGGAGACATTTCTATAGCTTTTTCTTTGTCTTTTATAACTTTTATGTTTTTGAAGAATGCAGTCTCTCTTTTTTTTTTTTTTTTAAAAGTCTTCTTCTTTGGAGCTTGTCAGAAGTTTCCTCACTATGATTCAGGTTAGATATCTCCAATCTGGATACTACATAAGTAAAATTGTGTCCTTCACAGGGTATCACATTTTGGGGCATGAGATGTTCATCTGCCCCTTATAGGTGATGTTAATTTTGATCACCCAGTTAAGGTGCTATCTAATTTCTCCATTATAAAATTATGATGCTTCTCTCTTGCAACCAATAAGCAGTCTGTACAGAGATACTTTCATTTCTTTAAAATTACATTATTATTATCTTTTTATAAGAGACAGTCTTGCTCTGTTGCCCAAGCTGGAGAGCAGTGGCATGATCTCAGCTCACTGCAGCCTCAACCTCCTGGGCTCAAGCATTCCTCCCACCTTAGCCACCTGCGTAGCTGGGACTATAGGCATGCACCACCAGGCCCAGCTAATTTGCTTGTTAATTTTTTTGTAGAGATAGGGTCTCCCTATGTTGCACAAGCTAAGCTGGAACTCCTGGGCTCAAGCGATCTTCTCACCTTGGCCTCTCAAAGTGCTGTCCTTTACAGGTGTGAGCCACCATGCCCAGCCTGTTATTTATTTATTTATTTTTTAGTACTTTCTTACTTTCTGGCATAAGATATTCCAGGTTCATTTTATACCTATGCCATTCCAGCCCTGGAATCTATTATTCATTGGAGGAATCAGGGTTACTTTTAGTGGGGAATATTATTAAGACAAAAGTCTGATCACTAAGTGTGCTCATGGCTACTGGAGTGTTTTTGTTTTTTGACCCTTTCAGAAGACAGATATATACATGTGAATATACATGGATATATACATGCCTATGTGCATGAAACCTGAACACATCTGCATGCACCCACAAACACATGCATATCAATATTCCTGAATTCCCAGTGCTATCTCCAGTTCCAATCCATGGCCTCACAGTTCTTTCTTGCTTTTTCCTTTTCCATATTTGGAAGTTCCATCTTTTATAATGAGAATTCTGGGTTCTAATAACACCAAAACATTTATTAATTTATTAATCGTGTAACACATCTAAAATTTTCAGAATCACTTTGACCATATGCTATAAAAAACAAACTAAAAAGAACTCAGAAATTATCTGTAGTCCTTCTCTCCAACTCCACCCTGCCCAAAAATGAGGATATAGAGTCAAATACTGTGTTAATCAGTTGTTTGTATTAGCTCTACCACCTTTTGCAGGATTATGATATTTATTTGAAATAAAATTGGGTTACTTTGTCTAGTTTGCTGTCAGCATTAGGTTTTCTTTACGTTTCACTTTTGCCTACTTCCCATTCTTACTGATTTTGTTGTGGAACATTAACATGCTTCCAAAAGTTAAAACTAAACAAAAATATATCCCCAGAAGTACTATTGCCTCCCATTTTTCTTTCTTCCCAATTTCTTCTTGTTGATTACCAAATTTATTGTTTTCTGGCTTATCCTTTATGTGTTCTATTTGCAAAGGTAAGCAGATGCATGTTTACTTTCTTGTTTTTCCTTCTTTCTTACATAAAAAGTAGCATTTTATAGGTTCTGTTTTCCACTTTACTGTTTTTCATCTCTGTATCAGTTCACTGAGATTTTCCTTTTTCTTTTTTATAGTTGCATAAGACTTTATTGTGTGTCTGTATCATACATTATTCAGCCAATCTACGATGACTAAACATGTAGGTAACTTCCAGCATTTTGCAATTACAAATGCAACAGATCACCTTGTACATACTCATTTTGTACTGTGGGAGATATATCTTCAGGATAAACTCTTAAAACTGTGATTGCTGAGTCAAAGGATAAATGCATACATCATTTTGTTAGATATATGGGAGTGGGGATTTTTTTTCTTTTTTCTTTCTTTCTTTTTTTTTTAATCTAGCTATATCAAGTGATAGAGTATCAGGGGATTTTTTTCTTTTTTTTGGTCTGTCTTGTTCACTGCTATACCCCTGGTTTCTAGAAGAGTACTTGGCACACAGTAGGCACATAGTAAACATTTTTTGGAATGAATGAATGAATAGCATGCTTCAGTTTCTTATCTCCAAGTGAATGCACTCTCAGGAAACAGGCTTGTATTAACCAGACTCCTATGTGGCCACAAAAAAACTATTTTTTACCTTTTCAATTTCCTCTGCTGGTACACCTCGAAGCCGGGCATAAAAGTAAAGATGTTCTCGTCCTGTGAGCAGCTCATCAATTGCATCAAACTGAGGACAGTAGCCCATATTTTGATGGACTTCAGAAATATTGGTTAAAATACTGCAAGAAAAAAAGCAATGAGTGATTTTCCTGCAAGGAGGTGGAGGGATGACCACAGGCCTAGGGCTGGAAAAGCTTCTGCCAATGGGAAAAGGAAGCTGTTTCTTCTCTTCTCATACTTGGCTTCAGAAATGCATACAATATTTGGGAATCAAATCAGGGGCCCTTTGGTTAGAAACTGAATCCTGTCAGATTCTTCCATGTTTCCCATGTCTAGGATTAATTGAATCCATGTTATGCCAAAAGTCAGCTTTCATTTTGGATCAGATCACCTCACATGTGAGTTTAGAAACAGAGGGAAGATCAGGTTTAAGAAAATAATTAGTGGTTTTAAATATTCTTCAGACATTTGGAAAGTAACTAGAAAAGATGGATGCATCCCGATGGAAGTAAACTTCTCTATCTGTATTTATTGGCAAAGATAGCAATGAAAGAGGAGCCATCAGATAACTACTCACAGCAAGAGGCCTGCAAGGAGCAGGGATACAGCGAGTTGGGTTCCATAACTCCCTTTGGCTAATATATTCACCCCCACTATAAAATATATTGCCATGATGGAAAATAAACTATACATAGACATTTGGTCTAAACTCATCCTTTTCTTCTTATAGCTTAGGGTATATGAATAAAGGGTGGATGAAATATGATGGTACAGAGAGAGACCATTGCAGTTCCCACAGTGACAAAAGCCACCAAAGCTATGGCAGGGCCAATTAAAATTACCCAGGGAAGCAAGGAGTGTACATCTCGAAATTCACAGGACCTGCCCCACCAGAGCATCCTAATTCCGTGTCTTAAACCTATATTTTCTTTCTAGCATCCAGCTCAGTTTTACCTTCTGGATGTCAGACTGTGTTTCACTTGGACACAGTTATAACTTGATGTCTCATAAATGTGCTCATGGAAAATTCTATGATATCTTTCCCCTCCTCCACCCTGCCATGACTCCTTTTGTCACCATCATACAGTCACCTGCGTGGTCACTTGCAGGTGAAGCTGGATCTGTTGAGATAGACTTAGCCATGACCTGGCTTCACCCCTGCCTGTCCCTTTTCCATAAACCCAGTAGGGCTGGCTATGGAGGCCAAAGAACCAAATCATTGTGTCTGAGCCAGTGAAGCATGCTCAGGACTCTTCCTGCCCACTCAGCATTGGGCCATGCTGAAGATGGCTTTTAGGGGAAAGAAAGAGCCCCCAGTCAAGCAGATACTGGACAGATGTCAACAGCATCTTACTCCACTTACAAACCAGGGCAGAGTATCCCTCTGGGCACCTCTACTGTGTGTGTGCTGAAGTTTTACTGTTCAAGCTTTTCCTGCAGCCAGGAAAGAGGCAAACAAGTGAGAGCTCATTCTCTCTGTCCTGCTCATAGGGGACCAGTTTGTTTAAACATACTTTATTACAGAGAGCAGCAGTCACCCTCCAAAATACAAGGGCACATGCCAGTTTTCCCTTTATGCTCCTTGGTTTGGCAAAGCCAAGCATCAGCCTATAAATAGCCAATGCAGGTTAAGCCCCCACAAGGGCCTATGAATGAGCCTCCATATAGCAACTCAACCCAGAGGAAGGATGCCTCATCACAGGGGTTCTTAATCTGGGATCCAAGGGCTCCTGCACGATCATAAATGTGAACCAGGGCTCAGTAAATTCCCTGAAACTTTCTGCAAAAATGTGTGGACGGAGGTAATGGGAGGCAATGGTGCATTTTTATAGGAACAGGGTACAAATATTCATCAGGTGCTCAAAATATTCCATGACCTCAAAGAGATTAAGAACCAAACACTTAATGCTTCCCAGATCTTTCCAAGAATCCATGCCAACAGAAGAATCTCTTAACAATCACAATTCAATTTTCTGGTGGGTCTATGTGTTGGGCTTTTTGGGCCATGCCCTCTAGGAGGCCTTCTTCTCTGTACAGATCTTTCAGGGCCTCATACAGACCCTAGAGTAGGGTCTGATGATCACCCTTCCTCTTCTGGGAGAGGGACATGGCCCAGGACCTGTGAGAGACTCCCTGAGACAGGAGGAGCAGGACACTCACCTCTTGCCTGCTATAGTGGCATCCCCTGAGGTCACTGTGGTGTCCCCAGTGAGCATCTTGAATGTGGTTGTTTTGCCGGCACCATTTACTCCCAGGAGGCCAAAGCACTAGGAGAAAACACAGAGCTAGCCTGGGCCTAGAGACCAAGAAGGTCTAAAATGTCAGGCCCCAGGGCAAGTGTGTGAGCTAGGGGAGGCATTTTAGACCTGGGCTTCTGTCACAGAGGCCACGAGCCATGTATGGCTACTGAGCTCTTGAAACACATCTAAGTCCCAACTGACATGGGCCCTGAGTGTGTAAAGATTCAAAGACTTAAAAACAAAACAAAACAAAATCACCAACTATCTCATTAATAAGGTTTTATATTAATTACATGTTGAAGTGATATTTTGGATATATTGAATAAAATAAAAAATACTAGCAAAATTAATTTTACCTATTTTCTTTTTACTTTTTTCATGTGGTAAGTAGAAGATTTAAAATTACGCATGTGACTTGCGTTATGTTCCTATTGAATAGCTCTGCCTTATGGGGAGCAGAGGCAGGCACAAGACTGATGTTCGGAAATCTTTCATACGTGATCTGCAGAGTACCCACCTCTCCAGCGCGAACTCCGATGCACAGCCTGTCCACTGCTGGGCTGGAGGTGCCTGGATAAATCTGCAAGATATGAGGAAACTGGACTGAGAACTGAGACAGGATTAGAGCAAGGAGGGGAAGAGGGAACAAGAGCGAAGGATGGTTTAGGCGAAAACTACCAGTGCTAGGAGGTTAGATATTGACATGGGCAGCCACAGAGGTATAGTGAGTACTGGGGCATCTTGAAATTGACCCATGCTCTGCAGAAATGGAAGAGAAAAAAGGGAGTGATGCTTAGCTGGAGTGGTTCTCGCTGAGGCCCTGTGTCAGTGCCCTAGATGAAGAGCAGGGAGCGCACATTGGAATTAGATGTTCTTGGAAGACAAGTTATAATACAGAGATGATGATCCCACATAAAATTAGGAAAACAAATTGCTTGCATCAGTATATTGATCGTTCTATAGAAGGAAAATGGCAACATCATGCCAACTGTGGATCTAAACAGCGCCTTCAAACTAATACCCATTCCCTTACCTTGGTTAGTTCATGTAGCCTTAAGATGTCAGTTTTATTTCCACCTGTAATAACTCTTTGTCTTTCTTCAGCCACATCATCATCTTCATCAACAATGGGCTCCTTAGTGGGCTCAGCAATCCTAGATGAAGAAAGGGGGTCAGGATTGGGCTGGCTGTATAGTGTCCTTGTCACTGTCCTTCCATCTGACCTCTCTTCCATTTGCTTGCTTCTGCTTCCTTCTGGGCTTCCATTCCTTAAGACTTAAATTCTAAAAAAGGGCTCCTAACAGGAGAGGCATTAGGCATTAGGTAGAGAGGTCAAGAGCTCATGTCCAGAGTCAGCCTTGGGTTCCAGTCCTGGCCTCCTCATGTGTGACCTTGGGCATTGGACCTCTCTGAACCTTGCCTCCTTCAACCATGTGATGAGGAGGGGGGTAACAGTACCTGTCTCATAGGATTGTGCTGAAGATGAACTCAGCACAGGGCCTGGCACAGAGTAAAGACTCAGGGCCTGGGGGCACTGTCATGACTAAAACCCTTCCTCTAGGGCAAGTACTCAGGGGTAGTTACTATCCTCTGAGCATCCCCCTTCCTCCCATCTGCCCTGCCAACTCCACCTCTCCAAAACAGACGTCAGCCCACTTCATGCCTCAAAACCTTCTGTGGTTCTCTGTCAGCTATAGGTTGAAGCCCTCCCTCTGCAGCTGGAATTGGAGCCCTGCAATCAAGCCCCACCTACCCTTCTCACTCACCTCCTGCACTAACTCCTCTGTCAGCAATTGGCATCTCCCCCTGGTTCCCAGACCTACTGGTCATTCCCATCTCCCAGCCTCTGCATGTGTTTCCAGTCCCTCAATGCTCTCCTACCCCCGCCAAATGGAATCTTCCCCATCCTTAAAGACACAGCCTCTTCTCTGGAACCCTCCTGACCTTCTGGAAGCCAGAGACTATGGTGTACTTCTCTGGTCCTCTTTAGGCCCTAGAGCAGGCAGGACTCATTCAATTGTGCTGACATCAGAGTTTAAAGCCAATGAGTCAGTTTGAGTAGTCAACTCCCTGACCTGCTCTCCCAAACAAAGGCCTCTAAAAGGTGTGGCCAAGGCTGCAGAGAGGGTCTGCAAGGGCTGAGGGTGCCAAGGACAACAATCCTGACACTGTCTTCCATAACTAGAACTGCTTGTGTATCCTGTTTCATCAGTGTGTGTTGACACCTGTGATCTCATTCACTTCTCACAGTCCTGTGAGTAGGAGGCAGATTCATTTCCAATAAATCAATTCCCTGTTGACCAAAACATAAAACCAAATCCTTGGAATCTATTTACAGGTGACCACACTCAGCCTGGGAGGAGGAAAAGTTAAGAAACAAAACACTATCGAGGAAAGCTTGCTAGGAAGGGCTGGTGCTTGGCAATTCAGGCCCCTGGGTGAGGACAATAAAGGTAGGCCTGGATTGCAGAGGGGAGCAAGGCAGGGGCCTGCCTAGCCACAGGAAGAGCCTGGGGAAGAATGGCAGTTGCCAGCTAACCTGGCAGTTGAGAAGCCCTGATCAAGAGTCAGGGTTGGCAGCTACCCACTTTCCTCCAGGGGTTGTAGGGGGCATGATCACAGCCTGCACCCCTCCACACGGCTCCTGCCTGCTTTCCCCTCGCACATGACTCCCATATTACTCCCCCGCTCCCAAATCTCTAATTAGCAAAGAGGCCTGCTATGTCCCTTCTCTCATGAATACATTAGTCTATTTCCTAGTACTGTGGATATCCGTAACCATTGTCATTTGCAATACTATCATCCAATCAAAATATATATTTGGTAATTAAATGAGAAGGATTAAATATCAGCAATTGAAATTAATAGCACTGCATTTTAAATATTTTAAAGTGGAGGCTCTTCACATATTCAAATCTGCCTATTTTAACCCGATTCTTTACTTGTATTACTAGGGAAAAGCCAGGCTTTGAGAATGTGAAAAACCATCGTGGAGTGGGGCTCCTGAGGAAAGGGAACACTGTGTGGGTGTGAAGTCCAGCCCTGGATGCCCTGAGCTGCCTGCTGGCCCCAGGGTGTGGCGTGGACGTACCACTGTGAGAGGAAGAAGTGGCGCTGGACCAGGAGGGTCAGGAGGAAGTACACCACCCCTTCCACCACCATGGCAAACAGTTTCTTCCCAATCAGGTCCCAGTGGAATGGATTTGCAGAGTGCTCCTCACCTGGGTATCAACAGGAATTCAGTCCACTTCAGCCACCCCAGCTCATCCCACAGACCTGGCCATAGCACAAGGCCCACTAGACCAGGCTTTATGTGGGAACTAAGCAAGAGCCAAACACCCGCCTCATCTGGGCTGTCCTCCCCCACTCCTGTGGCTTCCCAGCCACGGAAACAGAGGCATCCTCATCCCCTCTACCAGACAGGACACTTCTAGCCCAGTAATGTCCCCTCCCAGCACCAGCCCCAGTCTGATGCAACAACTGCCACAGTAGCCCTCCCAGCTTTGGACCCTGGGCCCATGCTCCACGGGCCTCCACTACCACCCACCAAACCGGGTATAGACATCTGTCACAGCCTGGCTCAGTGCCAGGTCAATGAGGCCCCGGCCCAGGCAGAAGTGGGGGAAGATAATGAGCAGCTTCCTCAGCACGGCATTGAACCTGAGCAGCATCTGAAACAGAGAAGTAGGACTGTTGGAAATGGGGGCCAAGCCCACCTGCCCCTCTCCTCAGCAGGTGGGGCCCGGATGCTCTCACAGGATAGGACAGGGGAAGGCCTGCAGGCGGAGGAATCCTTGTAGCCAGACTGACCACAGGAGGAATCTGTCCAGCAGAGCATAGTGGGTTTGCTATGGAAGTCATGAAGTACTTACAAGTGGTGCCTCAGGGCCATGCCGAAGAACTAATCAATTAATGACCAATCAATGACTGAGCTCCCTTATGAGTTTCTAGTTGGTAGGAGCTGCCGCTTCATCTAGCCAGGCAGCATCTTCTAAACATTTACTCTGCTCAGTACCATGTGGGCATCAAGGCTAACTGCGAGGGACCTGAGCTACTGTCCTTACCCCTCACCTAGGTGACTCTGGGGGTGACAGCAGGAATGTGCAGAGAAGCTGCAGCCCTTTTGCCATCCACCCAGGGAGCTCTCCCTGCAGTCTCACTTTGAAACAATAGGAGCACGTTTGTCAACATTGGCTGCAGGGGGACAGCAAGCCCCGAGCCATCTCCAGCTCTGCTTCTCAGCTCCTCACGCCGCAACTACCATTGTTTGGGAGAGGAGGGCTGCAGACTCTCTCTGGAGTCTGTGTTAAGCTGGGGACTTGTTTTCAAGTGGTCAGACTTGGCATGTTGGGCAGAGCCTCCCCTGAGAAGGTAGAAGGGACACCAAGGGGACTCCTGGCTGGGCCACACTGCTGTCCACTCCATCTGGCTCCTCCCTGTCCCATAGCCTCCTCCCTCTCCAGCCCCACACCTGTGCCCTTTACCTCATCTTTCCCTGCCTACCCCCCGGCCTACCATCTCCCCACTCTTTCTGGAGTCACTGTGCTCTTTGGCCTCTAGGCCTGGGCATTCGCAGGCTGTTACCTATTATTCTTAGCAGGAAAGGATGCTCTTTTCCCTTCTGCTTTCTGAAAGCTTCCTGTTCTTCTTCAGACAGCTGGCTCAGAGAGTGCCTTCTCTTACAAGCCTTCCCAGATTCCCATGAGAAAGTATCCATTCCTCTCTCACAGCACTTACCATATTCCCAGGATTAATTTTTAAAAAATCTGTCGACTTTCTCTAGTAGTTAGTAGGCCCCTGGAGGTGCGCTGGGTCCTAATTAATTTTGTGTCATTCCTAAATACTTGCACAATGATTAGCTCATAGTAGGCACTTTATTATTTATTAAATGAGCTAACAGAAATCTACTTATTCCAGGACAGGCTGAAATGGAATTTCCTCCACCACGGCTCCTCCAGCCCCCGTAGCCCGGCTTTTTCTGCTGCCTCTGGCCTGCAGTGTGTTATCCACCTCGCTCCTCTGCTGCTCTGTCTCACACTGCATTATGGAGGATCATACACTGTGGCTTGTATCAGCTGCTAACTTGGTGGGCAGGTCCTTTCCTAACTGGAATGGGAGCCTCTGGAGGGCAGGACGAGTGGGCCACGCTTGTTTATATCAGCACCCCCAGCACGTTGTGTTCAGCTAGTAAAGACCCTCTGATGATGCAGGGGCAGGAGCTGCTGGGAGCTGGGAGCCTCCTGTGGGATACTAAGGGTTTCTGCGGCAGCTGTGTATCTGATAATTACATGAAAATAGTAGCTTTATGGAGGTGGGTGCTTAGCAAATGTTGGCTAAATGGGTGCAGGCACAGAGGGGAAAATGTTCCGAGTTGCTTTAAGCTGGCTATTTCATTATTCTGAAAAAACACTCTCTTAAGACTTAGTTGGCTATGAGCCTGCGATAAACACAGCTCTGCAAAGCAGCATTTTCAGTCACTGGGGTGCTCTGGCCATCTGCTGGGGCTGTGTTCTCATCCTCCCACTTTCCAGAATCTGACTCTGACATGCTGAACTTCTTATTATTCATGGGACAGATGAGGCTTCATTACCCTAACAAGATCTGGAAAGAGTCAGTCTCAGGAGGTCACGGGTCTGGGGGATTCACGGTGGGGCCTCCGCACAGATTTGCCCTGTGTTCCCCAGCGGGAACCAGAGGCAGGTGGAGGTGGATGCTCCAGGGCAGGAGTGCAGATGTGCTGGCTGGTCCCAGCCTCTGAACTGGGAAGAGCTAATGAGGGAAAGGTTGAGGCACCTGGGGACACAGGGATGTGGGGATGCAGACGTTCTGAGGACAGCCACAGCCAGGACTCAGACACAGCGGCAGGGACTGGGAGTGCAGAGTGTGGAGTAAACACAGCCCCGCAGCCACTGCCTTCATTTCTTCCAATTTTTTTATGATTTAGTTTGGCCATCTGTCTCTGGACAGGGGAGGTCGGGGGTGTGGAAGGGACAACAGGGCTTGGCAGCTCATAAAAGTGAGGCATTCAGCATGGGGAATCCCCAATCTCATCCTCAAGATTAACTTGCCCAAGGAATAGTATATGTCAGAGTGTTACAATTTCCATAAGAAAGTGGGAGGAAGAACGTATAGGGATCTACTCCTGCGTCTTCAGAGCACACAGGAAACTCAAATAAGAGGTTGCCTCTGGAGAAGGGAACTAGGTGAGTGGGAAACAGGGGTAGGAAGATGTTTTCATTGTATGCCTTTTTGTTCCTTTTAGATTTTGAAATCACTCAAATGTATTGTGTGTGTGTGTAAAACCTAACACCCAAAGTCCCTGAGGAAACCTTTCTGAAAGAGTAAGCAAATCTTAACGTTTATTGCAAGAATAAACTTTTGCTTGCAGAATAAATGCAGAAAACCATGTCACTCAGAGCACAGAAATGATAAAGGAGTTTATAGGAAGGAAAGAAGGAAGAAGGAAGGAAGAAAGGAAGGAGGGAGGGAGGAAGGGAGAAAAAAAGAAAAAGGAAGGGAGGAAGGAAGGAAGGAGGGAGGAAGAAAGGAAGGAATGAAGAAGGAAGCAAGAAGAAAGGAAGGGGGGGAAGGAAGGAGAAGGGAAGGAAGAAGGAAGGAGGAAGGAAAGATGGAACGAAAGAGAAAGAGAAGAGGAATGAAGGAGGAGAGGTGGTGGTGGGAGAAAGTGGCACTCATCTCTGCATTCAGCTGCTACATGTACATTGCTTGCCTCTGGCTCTGCTTGACCAACACATAACTCTACTATCCTACTAATCAAACAAAAAAATCCAAGAAAGTTTGCTCACCTGGTTATTCTCAAATAATTCCAAGATGAAGGTAATAGCACTGCTGTTGATGCCGATGAACAGATTAGCACAAGATAAAGCCACGTAGGCTGTGCTGGGGACATCGAACAGGAAGGATGCTGGGTACATCATGGGAATGACTGCCCATCTGTGTGAAATGAGACAACTCAGAGCGATGGAGTTCCACCTTCCATTCCATCTGCAATACCTCTAGATAGAATGCACTCCCCTTACACATGAGGTTACGTGTGTGAACTGGCCAGAGTCCTAGGGGTCCAGAGAGATACTCCATTTGTTGATTTCTGTGCTTCAACTTTAAATGGAGATAATGATGCCTGGCCTGACCACTTCATGGGCTTCTGTGAGGAGCAAATGGGCTAATAGCTGTGCATGTACTCTGTAAATTACAAAACCCTGTACAACGTATAGGAGGGGTCTCCACCCTGCAACACCTCCCACTTTAGTGTGGGTCAGCAAAGCCCAGCTGAGGGTCCTAATGAGCTCATCTTCACAGTTCACAGTCAGGGTTGGTTCCCAAAGTTTCTATTTCCAAGAGAGACAAGTGGAGGCCAATGCTTTGGCAAGGCTCTACTGGCCCACATAGGAAGAACCAGGATCACTATTTTCATTTCACAGATGAGGAAACTGAGGCCCAGAAGGATGAATTACTCATACAAAGTTACACATGTAGGAAAGAAAGTTGCATGCTGGGCTCTAACTCTGCTGGAGGTAACCCCTGCGTCATCCTCTGTCCCTGACTCAGGAACAGCTTTTTGGCCGGAGTCTGTTATTGTGTGCGGATAACTCTTGGCCAGTTCACATGGAGACGCTGAGGTGGACAAAATGGCCCCAGGTGAGTGAGAGTCAGAGCTGGATGAGGTGCTGGGGAATGGCTGACCCCCCCAGGCTTTGGTCAAGGTCTCAGTTTGAGTAGAAGATTCAGATCATGTGGGACTTCTCTCATTGTTGCTGAATGGACCAGGCGCCCCTCAGAAATACCTCTGTCGATGGAGTCAGAAACAGAAGCCAGACAGATCCCTGGTTAGCAGCCTCAGACCCCACCCAGGGCTGGAAGCTAGACTTGTGGGTACCACCACCACAGGGCGGCCCAAGTTTCTGTCAGGAGATGATCCTCCCCCCTGGGCTTCCTTTGGAGGCATTAGCTAATGGCCCCAATGGCTTACTCGTACAGCAAGAGCAGTGCCACAAGGGCAGGAAGGTTTTCTGGAGAAGTGTAGGCTTTCTTCTGAAACCCGATGAAGATGCCCACCACCAGCCCAGCGCTCACGGTGTAATTCATCTCGGAAAGAGAAGAGGAGAGCAAGTCACTCAACTTCTCAGACCTGCTTCTGGCTCTGGAAAATGAGGGGTAGGGCCAGGCTCCTCCAGCTCTTAGGGTCTGGGATTCTGATTCAACTTGCTTTTAAACAGTTCTTGGTTGGCAAACATATGTTAAGTGTCATTGGTCCTCCTTCCCCACCCCGTGCCCCACCTCCCTGCCCAGGAAACCTTCAGTTCATATCTTTTGAAAGCATCAGTTACAAAATTCCTCCTGGACTCTCTCTCTCTAATTGGTCATAAAGTTTTGCTGCTTCTTCTTTCTAAGCATGTCTTCAGAATTCAGAAAAACTTAAAGCCTAGTTCTGGGCTTCACAAAACTCAAATAAATAATGATACTCTTTTTAAACAACTCAGTCCTGAAGCCATTATATTGGGCACAGAAAGGGGGCAGCAACAATAGGGTTAGGGGAGGAGTCACAGTGGTCAGGAGCAGGGCAAGAACCAGAGAAGAGCTTCCTCAGAGAGCAGCCTGGTGTGGTGTGTGGGGGCCTCAAAGGAATGAGATAAATATCCTTATAGGGGCTGATCTGGCGTGAGGTATCAAAGCCACCACACAAGAGGAGGACCTGCACGCAGCAGAGGCAGCCTGAGCAGGGAGAGGACGGTATCCACACAGGGAGGCGATGGTGGCAGAGAAGGGCACTCTTGACATACAAGTGTATTGCCCAGTAGATAAATGAGTTGTAAGTGAGAGAATCCAGTGTGTCACTGTTGGAGAAGGGAGTTACAGATGTGGAAAGACAAAAAAACTAGAATGAGCCCTGTGGAGTTGGTTTTGGTGAGCTCAGAGTGTTCAGTGTGTAGGTAGATAGACACAGATAGAGGCATGTGCATACTTGCACATGTATATCCGTATCTTCCCAAGTTCTATCACGGAGAAGGCCCAGGACCAATGGTGCTTTAGAAGCAATGAACATATCTAGCACTCAGATCTTGGTTTCTGAGGGTCACTTTCTGCTGGCAGGAACCAGGGCTTCTTGGGCAGAGGGTAGGGGTGAGGATAACTACAGGATGAGCCTGGAACACCTTGCTGTGCCTTTAAGCATGGAGAAGCTCAAGGGGGATGAGGACCTGAGTCAACAGGCTACAGAAGCCAGCTTCAAGGGCCTCCCGCTGACCACACTAGGGATAATATGAATATCAAAATAAATAATGACAGTCTCAGATCATAGTCCATTGATTAACACAGGAACCATGACTGCACACAGAGATTAATGGATGTATAAATGTAAAGTTATATAATGAATAGCATATTTATATATATTTGAAGTGCCTCTCCCTTAGATTTGTATTTATTGATTTGTATTTATTATAAAGGGAAAAGAGTAATTTTAAGTGAAGAAGTTCAGCAGATACCTTCTTAAGTGACCGAACTGAACATCAACAGTAACAGATCAAGTTGAAATCAGAAGCTACCTGATAGGATGCAGTGAGAACACAGCATCTGTTCAGCGATACTGCTGCCAAGATGCACACCCTCAACCTGCGCAAGAGGAAACCTCAGACAAGCTCAGACCAAGGGACATTCTGCAAAATAACCAGCCTGCAATCTTGAACAGTGTCAAGGCCATGAGTGTTAAGGAAAGACTGTGGAACTGTTCTAGGCTGAAGAAGACTAAAGAAACAGTACAATCAAATGCCATGCATGATTCTGAGCTAGATTCTTTTCTCTGAAAGACATTACTGGGGCAATGGGCAAAACATGAGTGGGATGTAAGGATTAGGTGGTGGTGATGCATCAGTGCTGGTTTCCTCATGTTGACAGTTTGTTTTGTGGTTATATAGAGTGTATCCTTGTTTGTAGGAAGCACACATCGGAGGTGCTGAGGGGTGTGTGTGTGTGTGTGTGAGAGAGAGAGAGAGAGAGGAAGAGAGAAAGAAATAAGAAGAGGCATCTTGTTGAGAAGTTACTCTCAAATGGCTCAGAAAAAGAGGTTTTGTGTGTGAGAGAGAGAGAGAGGAAGAGGGAAAGCAATGAGAAGGGGCATCTTGTTGAGAAGTTACTCTCAAATGGCTCAGAAAAAAAGATTTTGTACTTGCCACTTTTCTGTAAGTTTGTAACTGTTTCAAAATTTAAAAGTAAAGAAAAATAGATGACACATATAGAATTTAAAACATCATTTATGGGCTAAGTGAATGACATACACAATAATTGTCTGTTCCTTCATTCAACATTTTTGCCACTGGCTAATGGGGTTACTAAGTTCTAAAATGATAGATTGCAGAGGTCAGATTCCAGGCCAGCTTTAAAATTCTGGAGCATCAGAAAGCCTGCTAACATGGTGCCTGCCATCTTCTACCCCTTCATTGGACTGCCAGCTAGTATCGCCTCCTACCTCAGATACCCACTCTATCCTAGCCACATATCTCTCCATAGGCTCAGAGATCCCTGTAAACACACACACACACACACACACACACACACACACACACACACACACGGGTCAGCCCCAAGTGTGTCAATTCTATTTCTCATCTTTTAAAAAAAGTAAAATAAGGCCAGGTGTGGTGGCTCACATCTGTAATCCCAACATTTTGGGAGGCCGAGATGGGTAGATCACCTGAGGTCAGGAGTTCGAGACCAGCCTGATCAACATGGTGAAACCCCATCTCTACTAAAAATACAAAAATTAGGCGAGCATGGTGGTGCGTGCCTGTAATCCCAGCTACTCAGGTGGCTGAGGACAGGAGTATCATTTGAACCCGGGAGGCAGAGGTTGCAGTGAACCAAGATCGTGCCACTTTACTGCAGCCTGGGACATGGAGCGAGACTCTGTCAAAAAACAAAAAAACCCAGCACTTTACAAAGCAGCTTTTCAGTGCAGGTGGGACCAGCTCCTTTTATATTAGAATCACCTTGATTCTATAAAAGGAGCTGGTCCCACCTGCACTGAAAAAGATACATTGGAGGTGCTGAGGGGTGTGTGTGTGTGTGAGAGAGAGAGAAGAAGAAAGAAATGAGAAGGGGCATCTTGCTGAAGTGAAGGGGCATCTCATGGTGCAGCTTTGGCATCATGAGAACCCCTCCCAACTCTGTCTAGTCCTTCAGAGCATACACAAGCTCCACTTTGGGCCCACGGAGCAGAGGGGAGGCACTATAAACTGACACTCACCATATCCCAGAGGAAGTTGGTCACCCAGTAGGTGGTGGGGCTCACTCCACTGATAAACTGGAGGTGCTTGGATTTGTTCACCCGTTCCTGGATCAAATAAAGGACAAAACTGGCTGGGACGAAGGACATGGAGAAAATCACGCAGATGGCAACTACAGCATCCACTGAAGTGGTCAGCCTGCAGCAGGGCCAGAGACAAAGGGAGAGGGCGATGAAGAGGGAGGAGCAGAAGCAGGAGAAGATACAAAGTCAGGCTCTGGGAAGGCCTTACCCCTGCCCAGGGGTGGCCTCCAGGTTCCCCTTCTCTACCCTGAAGCTGTCACTCCTCTAAACTGTCTTAATCCATATGGACAAGGTTAAATGGGTATTTGTGAGTTGCCTTTCTGTTTCATGTGAATATTTCTAGACAACCTTTCTTTTTATTATGCTCTCTAATTATTTTATGGTGTGTAGAAATAGATGTTTATATTAATCTCATGTACTACAATGCTCTTATTAGCACTAATAACTTGTCTGTAGAGTCTCTTCAATTTTCTATGTAGACAGACATACGGTCTGTGAGATTTATCTTTTGTTAATAATAATCTTGTTAAATTACATTTTCAAGAAGTACATCATAACACAAGGAAATGGTCATAATGTAAATTTAAATGAAAAGAGGACAGGTAAGTTGTACAGGGGCTTGGCTCTATCCTTTCCTTAACCAGGTAGAAGACATCTAGTTAAGGGGTAAGCTGGGGCTAAAGCCAGCCTGAACTTTATGTACAAGCCATAACCCCTGGCGTGGGACAGTGTCCACCTGTAGAAAAGAGCACTTTTACTAATTTCCACAAAGGTACCTTATATGGTAGTCACTGGCCTAATAAAACTACAAATCCTATCATCCATACATGTGGTAAGCTGAGAACAAAGGAGTGGAAGGAGACACACAAAAATGTGGCTGAGTGAGAATTAACAGAGGACAGTCTAGGGCCCTAAGGTGTCCAGAGGAAGAAACCAAGGAGCCAAGGCCCAAGTTGTAGTCGATGACCCTGGGCATGTTCACTGGCACTCAGGGTGTGCTAGGATAGTGAAATCAGAACCCCACAGCCTTGCAGAAGTTTGCAGCAACAAAAGCGCTCCTACCAATGCCTTCTCCACGTAGGCCTCAATAGGGTGAATATACTACAAAATGCACAAGACCGCTGTCTCCACTGACTGAAACTGTGCAAAGAGAACCTCAGCTTGAGGGTAGCAAAGCTCTGTTGACATCTCCAAAGTATACTCTTCTGAGGAAATTCCTGGAATCTAAGATAATTATTCCCAGGGAGCTGAAAGGTTTACTGAACTTTGCCAGTTCCTGGCAGCCACTTGGCACACTAGCAAGGAGAATAACTGTATAAGCTCCAGGAGCAACTTGCCATCAAGAGCCAAAAGGGAATGGAACCAAATATAAACTTACTTGCCACATAAATGTGGGGGAAAAAGAATGACCAAGCAGTCTTGTAGGTGAGGCGTGAGGCACTCATTTGAAATTCATATGTTCATATGTGCCTGACTAAACAGCATTGCCATCCAACCCAGCACTTCATAGTGGTAAGAATTCTCTCGGGATGTTCAAAGAGCGGAGAAGGTGACAAAGTGGTGAGGCCGGGGCCATGGTGGCTTACACTGTAATCTCTGAGAGCTGCTCCTTGGTCAGGTTCAGGGGTTGGCTTATGACGGTGATTCCATACTCCTCGGGGTTCCTGTCCTTGGGCAGGCTGGCCCGTAAGATGGCGTTGTGGGCCACATTGAGAAAGCTGACCAGGGCATGCCAGCCTTTGTTGTTAAACCACACCTAGAACGTGGAGAGGACATTTGAGACTTTGTACTAACTGCTAGTTAAAGAAGAAATCAGTGAAGGAAAGGCATTCGAGAGGGAGGAAGGGTTTGGCAGCTGGAAGACATTCCTTGCTAGAATTCAGCAGGAGGAGGGATGGAATTTAATGAAGCTGGGAAAGTAAAAATAAAATAATCAGCACTGGTGAATTTTTAGCTCCAGAGCAGATTATACAGGTCAAGTACCTTAATGTTGTCTTCAGTTTCTAGATATTTAAGGAAAGCAGTTATTTCTTTAGAGGCCTCTCTGGTGACAGGGCCCTAAAAACCATATAAACAAACAAACGAGGATTTTTGTTTTTTTCCTGTTATCATTCATGAGAGTTTCTAGTTCACGGTAATTAAGCAAGTCAAAAAAGCTACTCCAATCTCCAGTCTGTTTACATACCCCGCTCACATTCATGATCCGACCAAGGTCGCTTAAAAACCCAACAAGTGCTTCCCCTGTGATGGGGACGACTGGGAGCTTTCCTCCAATGGAAATTCCTCCATACCTGATGAGGAAATAAGAACTCCTCAGACAGTGCCATGAGCTTCACACCTACTAGTAGCTCTCTCAGTTTTTGTAGGGAAACATGTACTTTTAGGGTAATTGCCTGGACCAGCAAGCAACATAGCTCCACTTTACAAACCAGCTTTTCACTCCTTTCCCACTGCTGCTGCCTCCAGGAAGGAATCCAGACCCTCATCCTGGCCTATGAGGCCTTTCTGCATCTGGTCTGTGCCCCTCTCCAACTCATCTCTCCTCATCCCTTCCCTGGAGTGGACTAGGGACACATCTGGGACATGTGGAGTCACTTCCAGAGCTCCACGTGGCCCAGACTGCCTATGTGTCTCTGCCTTTGCTGGGCTGCTAGCTCCCCTTGGCACCTTTCCCTTTTGCGAGCATCTAGTCAGCTCCAAGTCCTCTTTCACATGTCACATGTCATTTCCTCCCACCCCAGCCAAGGACTCCTTTTCTGTGCCGCCTCTGTGCTTTGCAGGTACTTCTAGCAGCACAGGACGCATCTTCATCCTGTCATCCCTATCTCTCGGGGCCTCTGGGCCTCACCCCTATTCAGGAGGCCCTTACCCTCTCCTGCTTGGACCTGTACTCCACTTCTTCACTGGGCTCCTGGCCTTGGGATCCAGTTCCTGTACTGCCCTGGAAGTCTGAAGTGACTGTGTGGAAACACCAGTCTTAGTGCATCACTCCCTGGCCTCAAATCCTTCAAAGGCAGAGCAAAAGCCAAACTCAACAGAACAGAATGAATTAGCCAGTTATGGAAAGAGAGGAGGAGCTCTTTCTCAGGGCCTTGAAGCACTGCCTTACTCCTGCTTTCTGTCTCAGCTGAAGCTCCACAGGTCCCTCTGGAGCAATCCTGAAAGCCAGATTTCATGTGTACAGTCTAGAATCTGCCCAGGAAAGCATGTCCATGTCAGGCCCACACCTGTTTTGGAGGTGCAGTTCCTGAGGGAGGCTGGGAGGCAGCTAGATCCTAGAGTACCCCTAGATGAGTCTCCAAACCTCTGGAACCATTTCAACCTCCTGGATGTCTCAAGAATGCGGTGGGTCTGGGGCTGGCCTACACTCCCTGAAGCTTAAAAGGAATGGGCCAAGGAGCGTCCTGGGCCTCACCTACAAGTCCCTCTTATGGGAGTATTACAAACTGTTATATACTTGGAGGTTTTAGAAGTTTTTTGGGGTGAGAATGCTCTGAAATGCCTCATCAGAGAATGCCATTCCCCACTTATGTCCTCCAAGAAGAGATACCGCTGAGTGTTCTTTGAGTCTGAGATGTCCCTAGCCACATATTCTTCAGGATGTGTCTTGTGACTTCCTGAGCACATACAGAACAGCCCCTCCACGTGGCTGTGAGGTGTGCCTTTCAAAAGTGTACAATTATTTCAAGCAAATTAGTGTGAGATTTTAATTCCGATACAAATAGTTTCTTACCTCTGTTCATTGACCCAGAATTTGCTCTTTAAGCTGAAAGCCAAAATAAAATCATGCAATGAATACCACAAGTACAGCAGTGCTGTTAACTTTCCCAAACATTCATTCATTTTGAAGACTGAAGTCTCATTGAGGGGCATTTTTTTTAAGATGGAGTCTCGCTCTGTCACCCAGTCTGCTCTGTCACCCCGGCTGGAGTGCAGTGGCGTGAACTTGGCTCACTGCAAACTCTGCCTCCCAGATTCTAGTGATTCTCCTGCCTTAGCCCCCTGAGTAGCTGGGATTACAGACATGCACCTCCACACCCAGCTAATTTTTGTATTTTCAGTAGAGATGGGGTTTCACCATGTTGATCAGGCTGGTCTCCAACTCCCAACCTCAGGTGATCTACCCGCCTCAGCCTCCCAAAGTGCTGGGATTACAGGTGTGAGCCACTGCACCCAGTCCCATTTTTGTGTTTCCTGATATCTAAGTAATGCAGAAGCCACCCAGCCCTGGGACACTGCCTGAATACAGATGCAGAGAAAGGACCTATGTTTTCCCCCACTGGCTCTCCAAATCATATCCCGCATGCTGGACTTTCTGAGTGATCCTGTTGTCAGGTCATATGTCAGGTCAGTATGCCTGATCAGGACCCAGAACACATGGTAATGACCATGTCAGTGTGGAGTGAAGGCTGCAGTCCTACTGCCTTCCACCCTGCACAAATGGGACTCTAACAATCACCTGCACACCTGGGGGGAGTTCTGACTCACTCTGCAGCCCAAAGTTAGGCACTGACATTCAGTCGATCGAGGGTAAACTGACAAGATGGGAAACGAACAGATGCCAACACTAGACCTCAGAGCTCAGTCCCATGAACTGTCATTGTTAACCTTTAAGCACACACACACACATACAAAATCCAAAATTTCATACTGCAGATTTGCTGCTGAGAACTAAGTTTGGGGTGGTTGCTGTTTATTGCATTCTATTTACTCCGCTTTATTTTTGGACTTGGATGGTGTTCTTTGGTTTGTTAAATGCTTTCACCGTCTGCAGTGTGTTCTAGTTAATTAAGTTGATTCATCCCTCGTTCAGGGCTCTGGCAGGTGAAGCAACAGAAAGTCCTACTAAAGTTAGACAGGATGTTTTATTTTAAAGCCCCAGAGCCTGTGCAGACTGGACCACACTTCCTTAGGATCCTCTTTCCTGGCATGACATGCCCCTGTCAAGCTGCTTGCTCTGATACGGGCTACCAAAGCTGTTCCATGCTGGGTGGGGCTGACATGAACAGCTGGAGAGCCAGGAGAACTAGATACTTCTTGAAAAGTTCATTGGCATCTCAAAGGGCAGTGATAACAAATGATAATTCACAGAATATGACAGCAGCAGTGGCCCTGGCCCGCCCTGGCCTGTGCTGGACCCACACGCTATCCAGCTGCCTCTTTCCCGCCCTGTCTGACTTTTTTCTTTCTCTTTTTTGCTTCTTACTTTTTTCTCTTTTTCCTCTACCTTTTCCCCTTTACTCCTCCACCTCCCTCCCTCTTTTAACTTGTTAAGAAAGACTGTCTCTTTTAACAAGTTAAAATATGTGGTTGCATTTTTGAATAACTTCCATGATCTTCTAATATAACTTTTAATAATACACAGGTTAAAATTAAGACTGCTTGCCCTAAAAAACAACAACAAAAACACCCAGAATTAATCTTAAGTTACATTTTACTTGTATGTGCCTGAATTGCTTCTTATGTTGAATGAGGCCCTCAAATTAGATTTAAAAAAAAGAAAAAGAAAAAGAAAAAAACCCACTGCCCTAATCAGATAAATTGTGAGAGAAAATTATCTTCTGTCCCTAGTCAATATCTTCTACAGGGAGCCAGGATAAAAAGCATAAAAGGGGAGAGAGATCCAAGATGGCCGATTAGCAACAGCTCAGGAATGTAGCTCCCAGTGAAAGCGCAGAGAACGAGTGGACGCCGCACTTTCCGACCAATTTTTGTAGCCCACAGACCGGGAGATTCCCGGCAGAGGAGCC
>CAUYQU010042151.1:0-11837 GCA_963574635.1 Cheracebus regulus
AATGCATCCTCTAGAAAAATAATTAGTGTTATAGTCTTAAGATTTGTTTTCTAAAGTTGATACTGTGGGTTATTTTTGTGAACAGCCTGATGTTTGGGACCTTTTTTCTTCAAAATAAACAAGTCCTTATTAAACCAGGAATTTGGAGAAAAAAAAATAAAATAAGATAAAAAAATTTTAAAAATAAAAAGACAGGGGAAGTGTGTGTGCATGAGGTACCTGTGTGTGTTTGGGGTGGAGGGGGATGGGTAGTGTGAGCCGGTGTGAGGATGAAAGTGACAGAGTAGGCTGGGCGTGGTGGTTCACACCTGTAATCCCAGCACTTTGGGAGGCCGAGGTGGGGGACCACCTGAGGTCAGGAATTCGAGACCAGCCTGGCCAACATGGGGAAACCCCCGTCTCTACTAAAAATGCAAAATTCAGCTGGGCGTGGTGGCACATGCCTGTAGTCCCAGCTACTCGAGGGACTGAGGCAGGAGAATTGCTTGAACCTGGGAGGTGGAACCCAGAGCACTCCAGCCTGGGCAACAGAGTGAAACTATGTCTCCAAAAAAAAGAAAAAAAAAAAGTGACAGGCCAGGCATGGTGGCTCACACTTGTAATCCCAGCACTTTCGGAGGCCAAGGCGGGCGGATAACCTGAGGTCAGGAGTTCGAGACCAGCCTAAGTAACATGGTGAAATCCTATCTCCACTAAAAACACAAAAATTAGGCCGGGCAAGGTCCCAGCACTTTGGGAGGCCAAGCCAGGCAGATCATGAGGTCAGGAGATCGAGACCATCCTGGTCAACATGGTGAAAGCCTGTCTCTACTAAAAATACAAAAATTAGCTGGGCCTGGTGGTGTGTGCCTGCAGTCCCAGCAACTTGGCAGGCTGAGTCAGGAGGATCGCTTGAACCCAGAGGGGTTGGCTGCAGTGAGCCAAGATCATGCCACTGCACTCCAGCCTGGCGACAGAGCAAGACGTGGTCTCAAAAAAAAAAAAAAAAATTAGTTGGGTGTGGTGGCATGTGCCTGTAGTCCCAGTTACTCATGAGGCTGAGGCAGGAGAATCACTTGAACCTGGGAGGTGGAGGTTGCAGTCAGCTGAGATCAGGCCACTACACTCCAGCCTGGGCCACAGAGCAAGACTCTGTCTCCAAAAAAAAAAAAAAGCTACGGAGTAAGTGAGCAGCCTGTCCTCAGACACAATCAAGCAGAGGCTGGTGGCCCAACGTCTCTGCCCCTGTAGAGGGGGAGGCGGCTCTGAAGAGGACTGACCCACAGATCTTCCCCATACCAGAGACTTTGGGCTGACTTAGGGAAGGTGACATTGGGGAAAGCCCTGAGTCATCATGTTGGGGGTGGGGACGGGGCTGCTGGCCAGCTGCATAGCTGAGGGTGTAGTGGCGGGGTGGGCAGAGGCAGGGTGTTTCCTCTGCAGGGCAGTGAACTCACTGCAGCCTTGGGCAGGTCTTTTACTTTGTGCCTGCTTGCTTTCCTTACCTCTAAAAGGTGTAGGGGCAGGGGCAGTGAAAGTATCCATGATTCATCGTGTTTAAAAATTTCTACAATACTGGGGTCAAGTGCCGTGGCTTGTGCCCATAATTCCAGCACTTTGAGAGGCCCAGGCAGGTAGATCACTTGAGCCCAGGATTTTGAGACCAGCCTGAGCAACATAGTGAGACCCCGTCTCTACGGAAAGTAAAAACATTAGTTGATTAGTTGGGTATGGTGGTGCACACCTGTAGTCCCAGCTACTTGGGAGGCTGAGGTGGGAGGATTGCTTGAGCTTGGGAGGTCAAGGCTGCAATGAGCTGTGATCACACCACTGCACTCCAGCACGGGTGACAGAGTGAGACCATGTCTCAAAAATAAGCAAATAAATAAAGATAAACAAAATAAAATGTCTACAGTACTGAATGAGCACAGGCTCATTCATGTGTACGTGTACATGAGAGATATCCAGCCAGGAATCCCATGCTGACGGAGATGCTGAGATGTCTGCTAGGGGGTGTGAGCCCAGAGTCAGCTAGGGAGTAGGTTCCCCACCGGATGCCCGGTTCCTAGCCCCTGGCCCAGGCCCTGCTCTGCCTATGTGAGAAGAAGCCCTCTGGGATTCCCACTCCCTGCCCCAACCCTGCAGGCCAGAGGCCATGAGGCAGCTTCAGAGCTCACCCAGATGGTACTCTCTCCCAACTTGACCTCCCTCCCGGTTTGAGGGCAGGACCTGGAATAACAAGCAGGCTGCTGGTGGCCAGTGGAGGGAGTGGCCGGGAGGTAGCTGGGGAGGTGGGCAGCTGCGGCCAGCAGTCATGCCTACAGGGAGCTGTGGGCCATCAGCTCTGGCTCCTGTCCACTGGACCCCTCCAAAGCCAGGGTTTGTGCAGTCTCCCTGGAGAGCTCCCAGGAGCCGAGGGCAGGTCCCTGGGTCCAGGGCTACTGCAGAGAACCCTCCCTCTGCCCTGCTCCCAATGCTGGGGTCAGGGTGAGGCAGTCAGGCTCCTGGAAAAGCCAGCCAGGAACAGGACCCTCTGAGGCCTGTGGTGACAGAGCCAGGAGAAGAGGCGGGTAGAGGCTGCCTTCCTCCATCACCCCAACTCTGCAACCTCCTCCCCACAGGGAGTCCCGGGAGAGATGGGGCTTTTGCCTTGTCCCCGTCTTGTTCCTGATATCTTCCTTGCATCCCCTTCCCTATCCTGAAGCCACTCCCCACCCCAGTGAGGGTCTCCAAAATATATATATATATTTTTAAAGATGGGGTTTCACCATGATGCCCAGGCTGGTCTTGAACTCCTGACCTCAGGTGATCCACCCACCTCGGCCTCCCAAAGTGCTAGGATTACAGGCGTGAGCCACCATGCCTGGCCGGGTCTCCAAAATATTAATCATTCACAGCTGCCTACATTACCCAGCTGCCAGCACCTCCAGGGAAGACGGTGGTCTTCCCTGCTATTCTATGTGGAGCTGGGCGGGATGCCAGGCATTACCCTCAGATCGCAGAGGAAGCAACTGAGGTTCAGCGAGAATGCCCAGCTGGAAAGCAGGAGAGTCTTGGTTGGCTGGCCCCTGCGCTCCTCTCAGCCTGGCACTGAGCGCCCCAGCACACCTACGTCTATGTCTGGATGGATCCCAAAGAAAGGACACAAGGCTCTGCCTGTCTTTGCTTCCCAGGCACCTCCCTGCTCTCTCCACACTCTCTCCCCAGCTCCAGCCCAGTCCAGCTGGATTCCAGCCAGGGGCCCCACTGAAATCAGGTGAAATCTTAGGAATTCACCCAGGAGGCAAAGCCGGTGGCCTGAGAGAGAGGAAAGAAACCAGGAGGCCAAGGAGGCTGTGGCTTCCTTCCCACCCCTAGGCCTTTCTCATCGGCCCCTCCCCAGGCCACTCACCTGCCATGTGGATCACAGCCGTGAGGATAGAGGGGAACCAAGAGGTCTGGCTGTTGCTGGCCTGGAACTCCCACTGCAGTTCAGTGAAGAAGATGCCGATACACGTGGGGAAGCCCAGGGTGAGGCCCTGGCTCAGCACAGTGGCCAGCAGCACCACCCAGGCCCAGCTGCCATCTGCATGCTCCAGGGCCTGGGGCATCCTCTGCTGCCGATGCTGCCACGGCCTCACTGCCACTGTGTCTGCTGCCTGGGGAGGGGACAGAAGGGAGCCTGATGCAGGCTGCCCCTCTCTCCTGGCCCACGTGCCACCTTCTCCGGGCAGCTGAGGCCGTCCCTTCTTTACGCCCCAGTACCAGGTGTCACAGAGGGGCACCGCCCCTGGGAGGTGGCCAGAGGCCCACGCGTTGGCCTTGGCATCTCCTTTCACCCACTTCCCAGAGCCAGCCTGGCAGGAGGTGGCAGGAGGGACAGGATGGGGCAGGGCAGGTGGCACCAGGCAATGGGGTGCAATTGTTTCTAATTGTTACATCACTTAGAAGTCAGCGGGGGACCTCCTGGCCCACTCAGTCACTGCTTGTAGAATGCAGCAGACCTCTGGGGTCAGTGTGGTCCCAACGTCCCCAAATGCACACACGGATACATTTCAGACACTCATGCCCAGGCTTCCTGCATACGAACACAGACTTTTGCAATGCCTCAGAAGCAGCGACGTTACTATTGGTGCCGTTGTGAAGGCCCGAGTGAGCAGGCCGGTGCTGGGTGCAGCCACAGAGTGTACACAAAAGAGTTTAACAAACACCCAACCAGCAGCTTTGGAGAAGGCTTGGGTCTCATCCACCCCCACACCCCCAAGCCTTTCCCACTGGCCCTTTTGCAATCACCCTGCAACACAGAGCTCAAGGCCAAGACTCAAGTTCGGCGATCACACTGAATAATGATCAACTGCCTGCAAGGGCTTCTCTGGGTACCCCTGCCCCCCCCCCCCACACACACACACACAGGCACATAGACACAGACACACCCAGACACACCCAGTCACACATGGACACAGTCATAGCACACACTCAGACAAGCACAGAGACAGACACATGCACACACACAGAGACACACGGTCAACACACAGATACCCATTGACCCACACAAAGACCACACAGGCACACAAACTCATGTAAAGACACACACTACATAGACACAAAAAAACTGCAGAGACACAAAGAGCCACGGACAGACACGTACTACACAGACACGCAGACGCTCACGCAAACACAGAGATATACACTGTCAGACACGATGCAAGCAGATGAGCTGACACACAGAGGCATACAGGCAGTACACAAGGCACACTAGCAGACACACACGCAGTTACACACAGAGAAACACAGAGACCCACGCACACGTACACACATACAGACGTACCCAGAGTCACACACGCTAGACAAAGACACACATAGTCACACACTATACAAACATGCACATGTGCGAACACACACACACACATACACGTACGTCTCACATCTTTGGCTCAGCAAGGTGCAGCCGGTCCCATCTTCGTTGAATACCAGCCAGGCCACTCTCATCACAGGAGCTGCCATCAACAGGCCTCCAAGGCCCAAGGTCCCCTCCCAAGTTTGGACTCCTTTTTCAACCCCCTCGAGTCCTGCCTCCTGCACCCTGGCCCCCTCCACCTCCTCAGACCTCACTGCCTGGGGGCTCTAGGCTACAGCTGGCGCCACCCGGAGCAGCCTCCACCTCAGTGAAGCCCACGTATCCCAGAGCTGCTGTTCCCACAGCCTCCCTCCCTTTCACCCTAGGTCCTGGGAAGATCCAGAGAAACTCGGAAAACTACCAGAAATATAAAACCCCCTTTTCCTGCCAAGCCCAGCACCCCACTACTTCCCCCAGGCCCAGGAGTTTTAAAGCAGCACCTAAGCCGGCTCCACCCTGAACTGCCTCCTTCTCGGTCTCCAATCTTCCACCCTCCCAGAGGAGCATGGGAGCCCTGCCAAGGTGACTGTCCCATTCATCGCAGCCCGGGGTGAGAGGGTGTGTGACCCTTGTGCAGGGTGGGGCACCGCCTGCCCTCCTGCCCTCTGCATGGGACTTCTGGCTAGAGATCCTCCCAGCCTGGCCCTCCTCCTGGCCTAGCTTCGGGTTGGGAAATATCACAGATGGGGCTTCTCCAGCAAACTAGCCCTCGCCTCTCCCAGAATTTCTGTTCCCTCAGCAAGCAGAAAGGCCACAGGCGCCACCTGATCTTGTGTGTTGCTCCAATGTCAAGTTTCCAGCCCTGCTCCACAGTGTGCCCCTGCTCCCCAGCTCTTCCACGAGCGTTCGCCTCTTCCTCCCGGAAAGGCCACAGCCTTCCTGGCTTTCTCCTGCCTTTCCCTGTTCCCTGACACCCAGCTCTGGCACCCCCAGGCCCCGAGGCCCTGGAGGCATTTGGGAGGCTGGAGACTGGACCCCAGGCCCGCCACCTCTCCCCGCTGCCCAGCTCTGTTCCGTGTCCTGGTCTTGCTCCACCGTGTCCTGCCCTGGCGGGAAGAAGTCTGTGGAGAAGTCTCTTTCTCTGAGAAGAGCTTTTCTCAGCATCCATTTTTTGGGGCACTGTTTCTGGGGACTCTACCCAGGCTCCTGTGACCTTCACTCTGAATTCCACCTTCCCTCTGGAAACTTTCAGTGGGGCTGGCTGTTCCTGAACAAGTCCTCTCTCCAGGCCCCAGGAACCCCTAGGCACCTTTGCACACTAGAAGCCCTGCCACCAGGCCGGGCATGGTGGCTCACGCCTGTAATCCCAGCACTCTGGGAGGCTGAGGTGGGGGGATCATGAGGTCATGAGTTCGAGACCAGCCTAGTCAACATAGTGAAATGCCATCTCTACTAAAAATACAAAAATGAGCCTGGTGTGGTAACACACCTGTAGGCCCAGCTACTTGGGAGGCTAAGGCAAGAGAATCGCTTGAACCTGGGAGGCAGGTTGTGATGAGCTGAGATGGTGCCACTCCAGCCTGGACAACAGAGAGAGACTCTGTCTCAAAAAAAAAAAAAGCCCTTATGCCAAGGTCGGAGGATCCCCCTCCCCCACCTCCCTCTGGGATCCCCCTTGCAGACTTGGCCTTCCTGGTCTCCTCTCCCACTCCCAGCAAGTCCCAGGTCAGATACACGGTGTAGATGCCCAAACAGCTCTCCAGCCTCCCCTCCCAGCAAACGGTTTCTCCTGCTGACCTTGGCTGCTGTGGCTCCGGAATTCTTAGCCAGAGAGAAGCCGATTAGTCCTTCAAAATTCAGCCCTTAGGCTGGTCTGGTAGTGAGTTATTTCAGTTGACTGTTCACAGGCAGGTACGGATCAAACTCCTTGCCTTACTCTTTCCCTGCTTCCCACTACGGCTCCTGAGTGGTCTTAAAAGAAGATTCAGCCCTAGCAGCATCCCTGGGAGGCTACCCTGCCGCCTACCCCAGGCTGGGCTACGCCCCCTTCCTGTTTTCTTTTTTTTTTTTTTTTGAGATGGCATCTTGCTCTGTCTCCCAGGCTGGAGTGCAGTGGTGCAATCTCAGCTCACTGCAATCTCTGCCTCCCGGATTCAAGCAATTCTCCTGCCTCAGCCTCTGGAGTAGCTGGGATTACAGGTGCAGGTGCCTGTATAAAGGCAGGTGTCACTATGCCAGGCTAATTTTTGTATTTTTAGTAGAGACGGGGTTTCGCCATGTCCACCAGGCTGGTCTTGAACTCCTGACTCAAGTGATCTGCCTGCCTTGGCCTCTCAAAGTGCTGGGATTACAGGCGTGAGCCACCGTGCCTGGCCTGTTTTCTCACTTTAAAAGTGGTCTTCACACCACACTGAAGTGGATCATCTCCTTGTTTATTGCCATCCCCACCCCTCCCGCTCCCCTCCACACTATGAGCAGAACCTGTTCATGAACCCCCAGCCAGCCTCTGGCTGAGCACAAAAGAGGAGATGAATATGACCCACCTGAGTTCCCCAGGGTGAGAGGGTGCGTGACCCTTGTGCAGGGTGGAGCACTGGCAAGCTCAGGACCAAGGGCAATGCAGCTTCCAGGCAGGCAGGTCCATTCCAGACTCAAGCAGGGTGGAGAGGCGATGGGGCGGGGGCTCTGACTTGGCCTCTGCCCCAGCTGGGAAGTGGTCTTTCCTTTGTACTGGGAACCATGAGTCATGGTCACTGCCTGGTGTGTGCTTTGGGCAAGGAGGGACAGAGTGCAAAATGCTTCACTTTCACTTCCGGAACTAGGGGTTAGGCTGGGCCCCAGGGGCTGCCAAGCTCAGCTCTCAGAGACCCTTAGGCCCAATGAGACCAGCTTCATAGCCAAGTGCCATCAAGCTGGGTGTGTGAGCAGGGTGAAATTTTTAAATCATATTTCTGGTCCTTCTCCCATCTCACAGAAGCCCAGCCTGTTTTCAGGGAGCCTCATCTGATAGGTCCTGGGAATCCTTTCTTTGTTCCTGGAGCTCGAAGGCCTAGTCACAGGGGAGAGCTGATGCTCTCATGCAGGGGTCTGGGGCTAGGGGCCTGGTGTCCAGAGTCGAGGGGACTTCCTCTTCCTCTTCCATGCTCTCTTCCCATGGTGAAACAACCCACGGCTGGAAATGAAGCAGGCCCTGGGGACTCCTCCCTCCCCAGATCCCATATCAAGCAGGCTCCTGAGCTGGAGCCCAGGACCCAGGCCGGCAGCAGAAGGGCTCCTGCCCAGCAGAGAGCACCAAGGGCAGGCTTGACCTTGGGACTGAGGAACCCTCAACCCTGTGGCTGGCTGGGGGAGGAGGGAGGCAGCCCCAGAGGTGGGCTGGCTCGGGCAAGTCACTTTCTCCCTTTCCCTTGTCCCCCCACATTCCCTGAGGAACCAGCAAGGGTTTGGGACAGGCAACGAAGACCTCATGCCATCTCTCGCCCTTCCCCTCCCCGCAGTCCTGCCCTGGAATCTGGTTTCCACTTGGGTGTTCCACCCTCCCTGGGGCAGAGCTCTTCCAAGTGGGGCTGCTGGGATTCCCCAGCTGCGCCTGCCTTGAAATGTCGAGCCAGGGCCTGGCCTGGTGGCTCACGCCTGTAATCCTAGCACTTTGGGAGGCCGAGATGGGTGGATCACCTGAGGTCAGGAGTTCAAGACCAGCCTGACCATCATGGTGAAACCCCATCTTTTAAAAAAAAAAAAAAAAAAAAGAAAAAGAAATGTCGAGCCAGAAGGCCGAGCGCCCTCGGGCATGGAGTTCCTCACCCAGGCCCCGGGGGCAGATCAGGATTGGGACAGGAAGACTTTTCTAGATCCTCACCGCCACTGAGCCTGCTCAGGTGGGAAGGGTCCAGGTGCCCCAGCAGGGGGTCTGCGACGGCTCTAGAGGGGACCGGGCGAGGAGGGGACCCCTCCGAGGCAGTGGGACCCGGGAAGCCCGCTCACCCTCTCGCATGGGCCCGGCGGAGAGGCGGCTCCGCTCCCCCAAGCGCCGCGTCCTGCGGCCCGGGCCGGTCGCGAAGAGGATGTTGGGACTGGGCCGAGTGCCGCGGCCCAGGAGGGCGGGCCCAGGGCGGCGCGGGCGGGCATCCACCTTCCAGCCTCCCCGGGATTCCGTCGGGTGGGGAAGGGGCCAGGCCTCGGGAGGGGCGGCGGGCGTGGCCGGGGACCGTCCAGCACCCGGGCCGCGCCCCTGCCGCAGGCGCCGCGGGACATTCGCGCGTCTGAAATTTGCACAGCCCGGATGCCCTCTTTCCGGGTTCTGCTTTCCCGGCTCAGGGTCTACGGCCCCGGGCGTGGGGCGGAGATAACTTGCCATAAAGAGACCACACCTCCCGGGAAATGGGGTGGGGAAGGAGCAGAGGCCGAGGCTGAGGATCCCTTCTTTTTGCGCTTTCCCAGCCCAGGAACCCTTCCAATGAAAGCCTCGAGCTTTGAGGGCTGCGCCTGCGAGTGGGAGTCGGAGCAGGCAGACCCCTCAGCTCTGGGAGCCGGTGAGAACACCCAGCACCTCTGCATGCGGTCCTCACAGCTACAGGCCCTTTTCAGGTTTCTCACCCTTGCCCTACCTGGGCAGCCCTTGTGCATTACTTAAAATGTACTTAGTTGGCCGGATGCTGTGAGCACGTCAGTAATCCCAGCACTTTGGGAGGCCGAGGCGGCAGATCACGAGGTCAAGAGATCAAGACCATCCTGGCCAACATGGTGAAAACCCGTCTCTACTAAAAGTACAAAAATTAGCTGGGCGTGGTGATGGGTGCCTGTATTCCCAGCTACTTGGGAGGCTGAGGCAGGAAAATCGCTTGAACCCGGGAGGCGGAGGTTGCAGTGAGCTGAGATCGTGCCACTGCACTCCAATCTGGGTGAGAGAGCAAGACTCCATCTCAAAAAAAAAAAAAAATATACTGAGTTACTACAAAGGTATAGGAAATCAAGACAGTATGTAACTGGCATAAGGCTAGATATAGAGACCAATGGAAGGGAACTGACATCAGCCTTTTACATTTATGGTCAATTGCTTTTCCAGAAGGGTCCTGAGACCATTTGATGTGGAAACAAGAGACTTTTTAGCAAAATTGTGCTGGAACAACGACATCCATGTAAAAGAATGAGGTTGAACGTCCACCTCTCACTAGCTACAAACATCATTTTCTAGGCCATAAGTAAGACCTAAAACGTCAAAGCTCCTAGGATGCATAGGGCAAAGGCCAGGCGCAGTGGCTCACGCCTGTAATCCTAGCACTTTGGTAGGCCAAGGTGGGCAATTCACGAAGTCAGGAGTTCGAGACCAGCCTGACCAACATGATGAAAACTCGTCTCTACTAAAAATACAAAAAAATTAGCCGGGTGTGGTGGTGTGCGCCTGTAATCCCAGTTACTTGGGAGGCTGAGACAGAAGAATCACTTAAACCCGAAGGCAGAGTTTGCAGGGAGCCTAGATTGTGCCACTGCACTCCAGCCTGGGCAACAGAGCACAACAGAGCAAGACTCCATCTCAAAAAAAAAAAAACAAAAAAACAGCAGGGTGCAGTGGTGCCCACCGGTAGTCCCAGCTACTTGGGAGGCTGAGGCAGGAGAATTGCTTGAACCTGGGAAGCAGAGGTTCTAGTGTGAGCACTGCACTCCAGCCTGGGAGACAGAGTGAGACTCCATCTCAAAAAAAAAAAAAAAAAAAACCTCTTACAACTCAATAAAAAGACAAATAACCCCATTAAAAATGGTCAAAGGGGGCCGGGAGTAGCAGTGGCTAATGCTTGTAATCCCAGCACTTGGGAAGGCCAACGCAGGCAGATCATGAGGTCAGGAGTTTGAGACTAGCCTGGCCAACATGGTGAAACCCAACTCTACTAAAAGTACAAAAATTAGCCGGGTGTGGTGGTGCCTCCCAGCTATTCAGGAGGTTGAGGCAGGAAATCACTTGAATCTGGGAGAAGGAGGTTGCAATGAGCTGAGATCATGCCACTGCACTCTAGCCTAGGCGAGAGTGAGACTCTGTCTCAAAAAATAAAAATAAATAAAAATTAGGCAAAGGATCTGAATAGACATTTCTCCAAACAAGATATGCAAATATTCAATAAACACAAGGAAAGACGCTCAACCTCATTAGTCATCAAAGAAATGCAGATCAAAACCACAATAAAGGCGTGGTGGCTCACGCCTGTAATCCCAGCCGTTTGGGAGGACAAGATGGGCAGATCACAAGGTCAGGAGATCTAGAACATCCTGGCCAACATGGTGAAACCCCATCTTTACTAAAAATACAAAGATTAGCTGGGTGTGTTGGCGGGTGCCTGTAATCCCAGCTACTCAGGAGGCTGAGGCGGGAGAATCGCTTGAACCTGGGAGTCGGAGGTTGCAGTGAGCCAAGATCGCACCACTGCACTCCAGCCTGGAGACAGAGCGAAACTCCGTCTCAAAAAAATAAAAACAAAAACAAGACAAAACAAGA
Source organism: Cheracebus regulus (assembly GCA_963574635.1). Lineage (NCBI taxonomy): Eukaryota > Metazoa > Chordata > Mammalia > Primates > Pitheciidae > Cheracebus > Cheracebus regulus. Next base: position 11,283 of record CAUYQU010042151.1, read on the forward strand.
CATAAGAAGACACCACCTCACAGCCACTGGGATGGCTTCGCTTCTGGGTGACTTACACAGGAGACAGCTGTGTCAGGTTGTAAGAACACTGAGACAGGTGTCACTGCGGTGCTCATGGCTCATTCTCTTGCCTGTAGAGTTAGTGTTGGTGCCCATTGTCTTTATTGCCAGGGAAAGGTCGGGCTTTGACAAGGGGAACATTTGGCTCAGCCTGAGGTTCACTGGAGACAAACGCGAGGAGGGGACAGGACCCAGTAAGACATGGGGCCAGGCGTGGTGGCTCACATCTGTAATCCCAGCACTTCAGGAGGCTGAGGTGGGCGGATCACTTGAGGTCAGGAGTTTGAGACCAGCCTGGCCAGCATGGTGAAACCCCATCTCTACTTAAAAAAAAAAAAAATTAGGCCGGGCGCGGTGGCTCACGCCTGTAATCCTAGCACTTTGGGAGGCCAAGGTGGGTGGATCACCTGAGGTCAGGAGTTCAAGACCAGCCTGACCATCATGGTGAAACCCCATCTTTAAAAAAAAAAAAAAAAAAATTAGCTGGGTGTAGCG
>CAUYQU010042153.1:0-32169 GCA_963574635.1 Cheracebus regulus
GGACCCAATAGTGGGTAGACAAAGTCATAAATCAGAAACTGGACACATTGTCCTGTCAGACCACATGCAGGCCACATCACAGTCTCACAAAGTTCTTTTTGTAATTCCTTTACCTGCAGTTCCTACTTTCCCATAGCTCGATTGCCTCCAACGGGAAACTGTGTCTGGGCTCAAGCTCACCATATGGTGAGGCCCAATTCTGAGGGGTCTCACATGGGAACGAACCCCACACACAGCCTGTTGCAAAAGAAGTAAGGAGAAAGGCGTAGGAGGGGACAGAAGGCTTAATGGCCGAAAGCAGACAAGAAAAGTAAATAAAAAGAACTAATCTGGTGGCTGCACTCTACTTAGGCACAGCTTGAATGAGCCTGACCCGGGCTTGGGGACCCATATTTCTTACTGCGTTTTGTTGGCCTTCTTGATACGGGAATGATGAATCCAAGCAGGAATGCCATCCACTTTTAGGGCCATGGGCATCGTGAGGATGACAGCATGAGGTCCTTTTCAAGCAGGAACAAGTCCTTCCTTCTGGAACTTTTTGACATACACCAGGTCACCAGGACAGAAGGGGTAGCAGGGCCCCGTCAGGTCAGGAACCAGATTAGGATGTGCTCCCTGGACAAGCAGCTGGATGATATCTTGAACCTGTTGGAGAGACTGCAAGTAGTGTGACAAGTTAGCTTGGGATATCTCTGCTAATTGCGTGTCCCTCAGTTTAGGCAAGATAGGTGGGGCCCTCCCATACATGATTTCAAAAGGAGAGAATCCCGCCTTGTAAGGAGTGCATCTAACTTTTAGAAGGGCTGAAGGAAGGAGTTTTATCCAATTTTCACCAGTTTCCAGGATTAATTTGGTAAGAGTGCTTTTTAAAGTACGATTCATGCGTTCTACCTGTCCAGAGCTCTGGGGGCGATAGGCACAGGGGAGTTTCCACTGAATGTTTAACACCTTGCTGACTAACTGCACTATGGAAGAGTTGAAGGCCGGTCCATCATCATACCCTATGGCGACAAGCAGCCCATATCGAGGGATGATTTCATTAAGAGCTTAACTACCATAGTGGCAGTTTCATTCTTGGTGGCCAATGCCTCAGTCCATCCGGAAAAGCTGTCTATCAGCACTAGGAGGTACTTATACCCTGCCCAGTGTGATTTTACTTCGGTAAAGTCAACTTCCCACCTCTGTCCTAGGCTACATCCTTGGAGAGGATGGCCCATTTCAGGTTTCGAACCTTGTTTGGCATTCACCTGGGCACAAGCCATGCATCGGGGGCCACTTGGCCAGTTAAGTCCTGGAGGTGTGGAATTTTAAAACGGCTCCTTAAAAGCTGGGCCAATTTCGTTCCTCCCGGATGAGGAGAAGAATGGAGGCGGCTGATTAAAGCTTCCCTGAGGGCCCAGGGTAGGAAGCTTCTGGAGTCTAGGAGGATCCACCATCCATCCTGATTTTTACTGGCCTGAATATCCGCTGCTTGCTTCTCTTCTTCAGAGGAGTACATTGGGTGGTCGGGTAGATCAGCCTGTGGGAGAGAGATGGCTGGAAGCAGAGTTAATGGGGCAACCGGGAATGCAGCAGCTTCTCGGGCTGCAAAATCTGCCTTTTGGTTTACCCTGGCAACAGCTGTTTTCCTTCTGGTGCCCTTTGCAATGAATTATAGCCACCTGTAGGGGGTGCCAAACAGCCTCTAGCAGAGCTAAAATTTCTTCCTTGTTTTTAATTCTCTTTCCTGCTGAAGTGAGTAGCCCACGCTTCTGACAGATGGCCCCATGAACATGCACAGTAGCAAAGGCATATGGGCTATCCTTGTAGATGTTAACACGTTTGTCCTTACCCCATCAGAGGGCTTGAGTGAGGGCAATTAACTCAGCCTTCTGTGCAGAGGTACCAGCTGGCAGCGCCCGGGCCCACAGTACGTCAGTCTCCCTGGTGACGGCCGAACTGGCTATTTGTACCCCTTGCTCAAGGAAACTGCTACTGTCTGTAAACACGATGGCGTCCACCTTTTCCAAAGGAGTGTCCTGGAGATCAGGTCGACCTGTTTCTGTAGTTTCTAGCAGTTCCTCGCAGTCATGGAAAGGGGTGGTGAAGTCTGGATCAGGGAGTAGAGTAGCTGGATTTAAACACCTTGTGGGGGAGAAAGCTAAGCGAGGCTGATCTAATAGCAAACTCTGATATTGTGGAATACCAGCATTAGACGTCCATTTGCCAGGAATACCTTGTAGTAGTGTCTCTATGGCATGCGGTGCCGTGAGAATTAAACTCTGGCCCAGAGCGAGCTTATCGGCCTCATGAACTAGGCTTGCTGTTGCTGTAACTGCTCGCAGACTACTTGGCCACCCAGAGGCCACAGGGTCCAATCTTTTAGACAAATATGCCACGGGGCGTTGCCATGGCCCCAAGGTTTGAGTGAGCACCCCTTTAGCAACTCCCTGATTTTCATGGAGAAATAGGTGAAATGGTTTTGAGATATTTGGGAGGGCTAAAGCAGGGGCCTCAGTCAGTGCCTTCTTTAAGTTTTTGAAGGCCTGTTCTTTAGTGTCAGTCCAAACTAAGGGGCCATTTCCTCCTGTAGTGGTGAACAGAGGCTTGGCAATTTCCATGAACCCTGATATCCAGAGTCGACAGTATCCCACAGCTCCCAAGAATTCATGTACCTGTCTTTTGGTGGTGGGGGTGGGGATTGGCAAGATAGCCTCCTGCACATTGGCAAGAGCTCTTTTTCCTTGGTTTAGTTCATATCCAGAGAGAAGACCCTAGAAAGACAAAGCTGGGCCTTTTCGGCTGAGACTCTATACCCGAACTCCTGAAGGAGGTGAAGTAAGTCTGTAGTATGTTGCAGGCAGCTTTTGGTAGTCTCAGTAGTCGATAACAAGTCGTCCACGTATTGGAGTAAGGTACAGTTGGGATGGCTGGCTCGGAACATCACAAGGTCCTACTGAAGAGCTTTCCCAAAAAGAGTGGGGAATTCTTAAAACCCTGAGGTAACTGAGTCCAAGTTAATTAGGTTGTGTCTCCCACACCAGGATCTGTCCATTTGAAAGCAAAAATAGGTTGGCTTTCAGGAGCCATAGGAATGGCAAAGAAAGTATCCTTTTTTTTTTTTTTTTTTCCTTTAGCATAATGTCATCAATATAATGGACTAGTGAGAAAGCATCCTTTAAGTCAAGGACGGTATACATGGTATGCTCTGGCAGGAGCAAGCTGAGTAGTGTGTAAGGGTTAGGGACAGTTGGATGGACTGTGACTGTCCATTTGTTAACTTCCCATAAGTCCTGTACAGGCCAGTAATCATTTGTCCCGGGTTTCTGAATGGGCAGGAATGGAGTGTTCCAAGCAGACTGGCAATGTGTAAGTATATTGGCTTGTAAGAGCATTGAATATGGGGACTGATTCTCTCTCTAGCCCACTGACTCATAGGATATCGCTTGACACAAACAGGCAGGGCAGTAGCCAGAAGTTCTACAACTACCGGCAGATGGTGCTTTGCCAGTCCTGGAGGGTTTGATTCTGCCCAGACCCAGCAAAAAAGAGTTTGTAGATCTAGTAGGAGAGGGTTAGTTTGGTCTTTTTTTTATTGGTGATGATGAGACTAAGAGATATTCCTCTGATAGAGGGGCAGTCAGCAGGAGCAGAGCAGGAGAGGGCTCTGTGTCCCCTAACTTGAGGTGAATTTGCTGAGCTCACAAGGAGATGCATGCCTGCAACTTGTGGAGCAGGTCTCGCCCAAGGAAAGGGAAGGGGCCCTCTGGAACTACTAGAAATGAATGGGTTACTCTCTTTTAACCTAAGTTCACCTCACGTGAATGGGTGACAGGACATTCCTGAATACTTCCAGTAGCCCTTCTTGTTAGAGACACTGCCCAAGGGTGTTTGCAGAACAGAATGTTCAGCCCCTGTGTTGATTAAAAAATGTACAGGCTGGACCAGGCGCGGTGGCTCACGCCTGTAATCCTAGCACTTTGGGAGGCCAAGGTGGGTGGATCACCTGAGGTCAGGAGTTCAAGACCAGCCTGGCCATCATGGTGAAACCCCATCTTTAAAAAAAGTAAATAATAAATGTACAGGCTGGCCCCCCACAGTAGTGGTAACCATGGGCTCCCTGTGGCCAAGTGAAAAGGAGCCCCTGTCCCATCAATCATCAGATTCCTCTGCTGCAGGGAGGGTGAGGACCCTTTTCTGTTCAGTTTCTTCTCTGACTTTAAAGCACATTCATTCTTCCAGTGTCCAGTTTGTTTACAATAGGCACACTGGTCCCTTTGTAGGGGAGCCCGCTTACCTTTCTGGCCTTTCTGGTAGGGGTCTAGGGTCCTCTGGCTGGTGCTCTGTGATGGAGGCTCTTCCTTTTTAGTTCCCTGGAGGGCAGCCACTAACATTTTTGCCTGTATTTTTCCGGCTCTGTCAGCCTGCTTTTGTTTTCAACCTCTCAATTGTCAAAAACTTTCTGGGCTATTTCTAAAAGCTGAGGGATATTCATTCCAGCAAATCCCTCCAGTTTTTGTAACTCTTTTCCAATGTCTGGCGCTGCCTGGGCCACGAATACTAAATTAATAGTGCGGCTATTTTCGGAAGCCACTGGATCAAATGCGGTGTAAATTCGATAGACCTCCTGGAGGCATTCTAAGAACACTCCAGGTGACTCATCAGGTCCCCGGACAACTTTGGTTGTTTTAGACAAGTTCATGGGTTTCCAAGCGGCCCCCTTTAATACCTGCAAGGAGATACCAGTGGAAATCTTCCAAAGCCCTTCTTCCCCCTGTGGTGTTGGGATCCCACTCTGGTCGAGTAGAAGGAAAAACCTCCTCAAGGAGGTTTTGGGCTTCTGCCTCTGGCCTACCAGCTGAGGTAAGGAAATACTTTCTGGCTTCCCTTTGAATTCAGTCCCTCTCTTCAGAAGTGAAAAGGTCAGAAGGAGTTGCTGGCAATCATCCCAAGTGAGCCTATGGATCCAGAGCACAGACTCCATCAGTGAAGTTAGGACCTGGGGCTTTTCAGAAAAGGGAGGGTTTGGGCCCCTCCAATTGTACAGGTCAGAGGTGGAAAAGGGAACATAAACCAGAAAGGGAGCAGAATGCTCGTTACCCAATGAGGGTGGTGCCTCCCTCAAGGGGAGCAGTGGGGTAGCTTCCTCTGACTGAGGCCATAGCCAAGAGGCGATAGGCAGAGAGACCGCAGAAGACAATGGCTCAGGGGCTGGTGGCAGTGGAGGGGCCACAGGAGGTGCCAATGAAGAAACTCTGGGGGATCCTTGGGGAGCAGGAGGATTGTAAGGTGGAGGCAGTGGGTGCAGGTAGCTTTCCTCTTCTTCAGAGGAAGGCAGTACAGGAGGAGCAGAAGGTGCCGCTTGAACAGTAGGTCGAGGCAGGGAAGGGGTTTTACTCAGAAGGACCTTAGAGGTGGGGTTATGAATGGCACAAGACCAGAGCCACGGGGGAGGGTTCTGAACCAAACTAAACCATTGATAAACATAAGGAAACTGATCAGGATATCCGGGCGTTCCAGTAACAACTTGCCACACAGCTTGAACTGTTGTGGGGTCCAACGACCCTTCTGGGGGCCACCTAGTTTCAAGTTTCGGCCATTCCACTTCACAGAGAGTCTGGAGTTTGCCTTTCTTCTTCTTCTTCTTTTTTTTTTTTTAGTACTCATTTCTCTTATTATTTATTTGTAGAAGAACTTCTTTGGATCCTGCTTATTTTGATCACCAACAAACTGCAAATTTCTATGGGGGAATATATGAGTCCTCTTCATAAATTTTAGCAGCCTCAAGGACATACACATCAAAATTTGGTGGCTTTTTAATTATTGGAATTGTAAATGACATAACTGCACTTTACTGTTGAAGACCGTTTTAGTTTAATATTTATAACCATTTCTTCATATTTTCTTTAAAATCTATCAGTATAGCATTTCATTTCTATGCATGTATATGTATAGTAATTCATAAAACTAAATAGCAAACTGATATTCTACACCAGTTCATTTATCTCAATATATATTTTGGAATATAACAGCAATATTAAAAATATCGATTCCCTCTAAGTTGATAATGCTATAAGATTTTACACAAAGTTAAAGTTTTGTTTCTTCTTTTTGAAAAAGTTTCATTGTTTAAACTCCACATATTTGACAACTTGTTAAGGAAAATGTAAATGTGTCATATAACATTTATTTCATCAATTTAAACTGAAGTGTCTCATGGAGCTAAACACTAAAAGAATTTAAATAAAAAAGCAGTAACCTGTATATACACAAACTGATCATTCCATAAATATTTACACAACAAGAGGAAAAATAGAGAATCACTAAAACTGGAAATTGCTACAGGTGTGATAATCCTTTCTCAAGACATTTTAGTTAGGAATCATGAAAGCTTTTAAAATGAAAATAATTATAGAAGTGTAACTAAAATATTGAATTTTAGTTTTCAGTTACTATTTAAAGGAGCCAGTAGGTCATAAGCAGTCCAAAATTTCAGGAACCAACTGTTCAGTTTAGTTTTCAATATGAAATCTTTTCCTTTATCTCTCATGATGAAACTAAACTTACTTACAGAAAAAATAAAGAGTATGCTAAAAGGTATATAAATAAAAATTCCAGTTCATCCTCCTTTATAAAGACTGGTCAGTCACTCTAATTCTTTGCAGCTGTCCATGCTCAAGGCATCTGCCTTCCTTCGGAGTCAATCATCACGGTATACTTTTGCTGCATACTACATATCTGTTTTTTGTTGTTTTTCTTTCCAGCAAATATTTTGAATATTAGTCACATAATCTTCTTCCACACTCTTTTCTACCTTTTGTAATAACATTCCTTTATATTCATTTTTAAAGTCCTTGCTGACATAATAAACAACACCCAAGTTTTCTGTCTGCACTTTAATAGTTTGCCCTGTTCTAATGTCCCCTTTCCTCTTCTCTTTCATGTCCACTATGTCGATGCTGATGTTGTTGGCTATAACCAGCTCGTCCATTTGAAAAAGAATGTACACTACCTGAAGGAAATCCACCCGCCAAAAATATATTAAACAAATCTTCTGGAGTTATATCAGCTTCACAACCTCTATGGAAATTAAATCTGCCATTGTTTTGGTGGTTACAAGCTTGTTCTTCATTGCCTGTGAGGCCATACTGTTTTCGCTTTTCTGGATTACTTAACAGAGCATAAGCATTTCCAATCTTTTTAAAAGCATCTGTTGCTCCAGGTGCATGATTTTTGTCTGGATGAAACTTCAAAGCAAGCTTTCTGTAAGCTTTTTTCAAATCTTCATCACCAGCATCTTTGGTAACTCCAAGTACTTCATAGTAATTTTTACATTTGTTTATGCATGGGCCGAGGGCAGTGGGGAGAGCTTCTCGGCCTTCTGCAAGAAGCGCTGGGCCTTCTCATGGTTGCCGGCGTTCAGGGCCTCCCGAGCAATCTCAACACATTTCTCAGCCTCATCCCGGTTCCCCTCCATAGCTTGCTCCTTCTTCCGTTTCTGGAGTTTGCCTTTCTTAAGGCGGACTCCATAGTCTTCTGAGAAGCCCAGAGAAAAATTCTTTAACATACACTGCAGAGGGCTTAGTGATTGGAGACGGGAGGAAGAGTTTCCCATTTCAGGAAATAAAGTCAACAGGATTTAAGCAGAGATTTTAAACCCAGCACGGACAAAAGTATTCACGGCCTGGGGGTGTGGAGAATCGGAAAAACAGAAAAAGTATGACCAGGAGAAATAAGAACACGACTATAGCCACTATTTCTTGCCACAACATTGGGTATTCTTGAACCTTGAATTACAGGGAGAAGGTAGGATGCCAGGGCTAAGAGGTCCCCAGTCTATAGGATCTGGGTGGCCCCCTCCTCAATTTATATCTGAGATATCTCAGATGCCTCCACATCTTAAAGGCAGAGTGTTCAAATTTGGTCATTTCTTTCAAGGATTTTAGGAGGAATAACAAAGCAAGTCCTGGAGACGCTGGACTTGCTGAGACACAGGAAAATGAGATGTTCGGGGTAAAGGATGGGGATGAGGAAGAAAAGGGCCACCTGAATCCTTCCGAAGATTCGAGAACAGCCATGAGGGAAGGTGGTAAGTGAGCAGAAGAATTAGAGCATTATGGGCGTAGGTTTCCCTACACAGTGCCCTATTTAGGGGCACTGGGAAAGTCGTGGGGTGACAGAAAAGGTGGGCAAGGAGATCTGCAGGATGACTGTTTTGAATCCACCACTGCTCTGAGAAGAAAGAGAAATTTAACCAGTCGTTGGGGCTTGGAGTGTGACAATCCAGGTGCCAACAATCTTTGTGGTGCCAGAAATCCCAAACTGGTGAATGTTTTTCACAGTGTTCCCCGTAACAACACCTGAACTGTTTCTGACAGAAAAGGCAGGACTGGGATGGTCAGCCCAACTGGCAGATAAGGGATTTGACCTCCTCAGATAGGAAGTCTGTGCTGAGTACCTTAAAGAAGTTCTTTCCCAGTTGCCTCTGACAGTAGTCATGACGGGACGTATGAATGCAAACGTTAGGAACAAACAGGACACCAGGCGCTTAGGTACATAACCAATCACAGCAATTTTAAAGACAGACAAAGGCGGGGGGGGTCCCGTATTGGGAGCATTCAGATGCCCACCTGGCCATGCCCCTTACAGGGACTTAGGCTCCTCTTGGCATTGGCAGGTTGGTATAAACCCCCCACTCTGATCGAGCTAGGCTCGATACTGCCATAAGCCTTATGAGGTTGCCGCGGAACCACAGGTTAGGGCCCACCCGGACTCCGCAGTTTTCACCTTGGAGCCATAGACTGGAGATTCAGGTACAAGCCGCTGAATTCCACATTCACTCACTCACCCACTCAGAGTTTATTACAATGCCAAAGTAGAGGCCTCTCTAAAAGAAGAAGAGAAAGAAAGAGGGGGAGAGAAAGAGAGAGGGAGGGAAAGAAAGGCTAAATTCAATAAAAAGCTTACTGACAGAAACCCAGACTCTGTCCTCCAGCAGCCTGGATTGTTGACAGAGTCATGAGGGAGGATCCCCATCAGGGTCGATTCCCTCTCAGAGGCAGACCGAGTCAGATCTGACTTACCATCCTGGGACCAGAGACAGAGGACTCAGGGGCCAAATTTAGTGGGCACACTGGCAGTCTATCCATTCCCCTATGGAAGGCGATGGCCTACAGGACCCTGGAATGTCTCAGGAGGCACCTCCCCTATAGCCTGCCATTCATCCAGGGAAGGCCGGAATGAGTCTGGTCATGCCCAGTGGCAATATAATATCTTGCGGGGGCCTCCAAATGTTATACCTGAGTGAGTAAAGGAATGTGCCACACTCTGAGATTTGAGTTGTGAGTCCTTTATTTCTGGCGACTGAGAGATGGCTAATGCCCCAAATTGTCTGAGCCCCAAAGAAAGAGTTAGGTGGTTTTCTTATACCCTAGTCTGAAAAAGTAGGGGAAACCTAGCTGAAGCAATTTTTTTCACAGAAGCAGAGCAAGCAAAAAGTTAAAAGATAAACTAGTACGTAAGAAGGAAACAGTACCAGGTGCAGGGGCTTAAGCTGTCACAAAAGACATACAACTCATAGATATGGGGCTCTGGGTACTTAGCAACATTCCTAGGGGCTGCTGGTACGGCTTGACTCAGTATCTTATCAGCAAATGCATTCCTGGATGTGCCCGGTGTCATTCTGCCCCAGCCACACACTACAGCTACATACTTAATGGAGGGAAAATAACTATAAGTGAAGAAGCTAAGATGGAGTTTGTCTGGCTTCTTCAATTAAGAATGAGTTAGTAAGGCCAACACAGGGTAGGATAACACAGTGCCACCATGCCCAGCTAATTTTTTCTACTTTTAGTAGAGATGAGTTTCTCCATGCTGGTCAGGCTGCTCTCGAACTCCTGACCTCAGGTGATCCACCTGCCTCAGCCTCCCAAAGTTCTGAGATTACAGGTGTGAGCCACTGCCCGGCCATGCACTTGGAATTTTTAAGCTTCCCAGGTAATTCTGAAGTACAGTCAAGGTTGAGAACAGTATTCCAGGGTTTGGCCACCAAAAAATGTATATAAATTGTGAATGACTAGTCTCAGGGAACACACATGGAAATGTTGTTTTCGCCAAAAGCTATAATGGAGTTGGAGAAAGGCTCACATTTTTACTTTGCCTGCCTCTGTACTATTTTACTTCCTTACACCTAAAGATGATAGAAAAGTTCTGTATCTTGATTTTGGTAGTCATTGAATGAATTTGAACATTTTTTCAAAATTCAGTGAACTATACCCTTTAAATTTGTCCATGACTTACTTAAAAAAAAAAAAAAAGCAAACCAATGTGTGACACTCCAAGAGGAGTTTATGCCCCTCTGCTGTGGCTTGCTGCCCACTTGAGGTAGCCATGAGAAGCACTGAAAAGGGATAGAGGCTGGAGGGTCTGGCAGTCCATGCCAAGGGTAAGAAGGCCTGAGCTAATTAATGAGTGACAGGATGGACACCAAGGAGGGTTTGAAATCACCCTGTAAATCGTTTGGATATGGGCTGCAGGTAGGGAATGTGGATTTCAGTCTAAGAGACATAGGAAACCACCAGTGGCTTAGACAGTAGAGACTGAGAAGTGATCAGATTCTGGGTGTATTCTGGAAGGAAGCAGTTCTCAAAGCACCAGTTGATAAACTGGATGTGAGCTATGAGGGAAAGGAAGGAATAAAAGATGACTGCCAGGTTTGCAACAGAGCTAGTGTGGACTGTGGTGAATTTGAGGAGATGAGAAAGGCATGGGAGCAACAGATTTGGTGGAAGAAAAAGAAAGTCGTTGCTTCTGTTTCAGTCATGTAATATTTGAGGTGCCTACCAGATGTCCAGGAGATAATAGCTACAGATAGAGGTGGGAGAGATATGGGTTCTCACCATTTTATAGAATGTATAACACATGGTATTAGAAGCCATAGAACTGGATGAAGCCATGCAGAAGTGAATGGAAATAAGTCCTTAATTTTTTAAATTAACACAATTTGAATATTGCTTAGAATCACAGGATTACAGCTGGGTGCAGTGGCTCATGCCTGTCATACCAGTACTTTGGGAGGCTGAGGCAGACGGATCAACATGAGATCAGGAGTTTGAGAAGCCTGGCCAACGTGGCAAAATGCTGTCTCTACTAAAAATACAAAAATTAGCTGGGTGTGATGGTAGGTCCCTATAATCCCAGCTACTGGGGAGGCTGAGGCAGGGGAATCACTTGAACCCGGGAGGCAGAGGTTGTAGTGAGCTGAGATCACACCACTACACTCCAGCCTGGGCAACAAGAGTGAAACTCCATCTCAAAAAAAAAAAAAAAAAAAAAAAAGAATTGGGGATGTCTTCCAGGACTTAACTTTCAACAAACTAACCTGTCTTCCAAAGCAGCAGATTTTGACTCTGATTTACTAATCTAGTACTGAGAATTTCATAACTCTCTTGCTGTTTTTAGAGCCAACTGTGATGACAAATGTCCATTTACACAACTAATTAAACTAAAAAATCTACTAGGTAACATCGTCAAGATGCCACTTCTAAACAACCATCCTTGTCACTGTAGTTTTAATCCATATACATTTCTATTTTTTTTTTTTTTTTTTTTGAGACAGTCTCAGTCACCCAGGCTGGAGTGCAGTGACACGATCTCAGTTCACTGCAACCTCCGCCTCCCAGGTTCAAGCGATTCCTGTGCCACAGCCTCCTGAGTTGCTGGGATTACAGATGTGTCCCCCCACCACACCTGCATAATTTTTTTTTTTTTTTTTTTTTTTTAGTAGAGATGGGCTTTCACCATGTTGGCCAGGCTGGTCTTGAACTCCTGACCTCAGGTGATCCTCCGCAGCCTCCCAAACTGTTGGGATTATAGGCAAGAGCCACGGTGCCCGGCCAACCTATGTACATTTCAAAACCCAGAAATTTCTAAATAAAAAACATTTTAAACTATTCCAAACACTAAGAAACTTCAATTCCCAGGCCAGGCATGGTGGCTCACGCCTATAATCCCAGTACTTTGGGAGGCCGAGGCAGGTGGATCACCTGAAGTCAGGAGTTTGAGACCAGCCTGGTCAACATGGTGAAAACCCGACTTTACTAAAAATATAAAAATTAACCAGGTGTGGTGGCAGGTACCTGTAATCCCAGCTACTCGAGAGGCTAAGGCAAGAGAATCACTTGAATCTGGGAGGGAGAGGTTGCAGTGAGCAGAGATCACACCACTGTACTCCAGCCTGGACAACAAAGTGAGACTCCGTCTCAGAAAATAAAAAGAAAGAAAGAAAAAGAAACTTCAGTAACTTTAATTCCCCAGCCAGGTGGCTCTCACCTGTAATCTCAGCACTTTGGGAAGCCAAGGTGGGTGGATCACATGAGGCCAGGAACTTGAGACCAGCCTGGCCAACATGGTGAAACCCGTCTCTGCTAAAAATACAAAAAATCAGCCAGGTGTGGTGGCACACATCTGTAATCCCAGCTACTCAGGAGGCTGAGACATGAGAATTGCTTGAACCCAGGTTGGGGGCGGGCAGAGGTTGCAGTAAGCTGAGATTGTGTCACTGCACTCCAGCCTGGGAGACAGAGTGACACTCTGTACCCCCCACCAAAAAAAAAAAAAAAAAAAAAAATTTGCCAGGCATGGTGGCACATGCCTGTAGTCCCAGCTACTTGGGAAGCTGAGATGGGAAGATTGCTTGAGCCTGGAAGGGCAAGGCTGCAGTGAGCCCTGATCATGCCACTACACTCCAACTGGGACAACAGTGAGACCCTGTCTCAGAAAAAAAAGCAGCTTTCAAGTCGGACACAGTGGCTCACACCTTTAATCCCTGCACTTTGTGAGGCTGAGACAGGAAGATCACCTGTGGTCAGGATTTTGAGACCAGCCTGGTCAACATGGTGAAACTCTGTCGCTACTGAAAATGCAAAAATTAGCTGGGCATGGTGGCAATGCCTGTGATCCCAGCTACTCAGGAGGCTGAGGCATGAACATCATTTGAACCCAGGAGGCAGAGGTTGCAGTAAGCCGAAATTGTGCCACTGCACTCCAACCTGGGGCAACAGAATGAACCTGTGTCTCCAAAAACAAAACAAAACAAAAAAAACCTCTTTCATTCTATATTACTCTTTTTTCTTGTCTATTGATTTCCAGGTGGTTAGATTATATTATTCGACAAATGGAAGCAAATGATCAGGGAGATGACAATCAGTTAAAGAGAAAAGGTGGCACCAATAAATATAGCTATCTTATAACTGTTTTCAAAATATAAATTTGGTAATGATCTACAATTACTAAAATTTTGCATGTCAGTTGGCTAAATGATTTTTTTTTAAAAAGAAACAAAAGTAGGCCAGGCACAATGGCTCATACCTGTAATTCTAGCATTTTGGGAGGCCAAGGCAGGAGGATTGCTTGAGCCCAGTTTGAGACCAGCCTGTGTAACATGGCAAGATACTGTCTCTACAAAAGATCAAAAAATTAGCCGGGCATTAATGGTCCCAGTTACTTGGGAGGCTGAGACAGAAGGATTGCTTGAGCCCACGAGGTCAATCAAAGCTGGAAGGAGTCATGATTATGCCACTACTACACTCTAGCCTGGACACCAGAGGGAGATGCTGTTTCAAAAAAAAAAAAAGAAGAAACAAAAGAGTAAACATGTGCAATGTACAATTGAAGACCACTAGTATCTTCTCAGGAATTAAGGAAGTGACAACTTTAAGGATGATTTACAACCCTCTATATACTAGATTCATTATGGAATCAGGAAAAATGTGTGCTTATAATCTTTAACCCAAATCAGAGGAATAGACTTAAATTATTTTAATTATTCATTACCCTGGTTCAAAATGAAATGACAGAAATCAAGACTTAATGAGTAATTTTTTAAAAAGTGTATGTGTTTTTAATGTCACAAGGATTAACCAAATTAGACTATACAAAAATCTGTAAGGAAATGTAACACCAAGCAATATAACACTTCAGTTTTATACTCTTTTAAGAAGACAAACCATCAAAATATGACAGTTACTGAGTTAAGTTAAAAGGATGTTTACAGTAACTCATCTAGATCACATTTGGGGGGAAAAAGGACATTTATGATATTGGGTTGCATGTCTCAATTCTTCAGATCCCATTTTTATATCTAGTCATTTTGTTCTTGTTTGCTTAAAACATACTTCTAAAAAGTGAAAACTCGAAAGCAAAAAGTTCCAATTCTGAGTTTGGTATACAGCAATAAAAACTGTATAAATACCCTCCAATTTCACATGTATGAATTATTTCTCTGATTAAATACTTGTGCTGGAGTAAAACTTAAGATACTCAACAAGAAATGTTACTATGTGCAGACTTAACATTAGACAATTCAGTTTCTTTCATTTTATTTTTAAGATGACTTCATTTCTCGGACAGATTGACACAAATACAAGAAGCAGTCTTTAGGCTGAGACCACATTTATCTGCTTTCCTAAAAGCACTAGCTCAGCTCCCCAAAGAATTACAAATCTGAGAAGTTAGAGGAAAAGTACAGAATAGGGGTTCTGATTGAAGAAGAAAAATCAGTTAATGACATTGGTACTCTATTCTTCATGTCAGTACTAATACAAACTCAACCCTTTTAAATCAGGGAATCTGCCATTCTATTTCTAATAAAGTAGTTTTACAATCCCTAAAGTAAAAGAATTACATGAAGGTGTAAACCAATTTGCCTCCTTTAGAGACACTGCAATGTAGAAGAGGAATTTTTTTTTTGTAAGCTTCTCCTCAGTTCTGCAGACTTCATGGTACTTCAGAGCCCCAATAATCAAGCAGTTCATGACAAAAGATAAAGGTGAAAAAGTAGACACAGAGATCTGTGAAGACTTCGCCCATTTTGCTATAGGTATCCATTGATCGATTGATCACTTCAGCAGGAATTCCCGATAATAGAAGTGCAGCTGTTAGTACTGTTGTCTTTATCTTCTTTTCACTCTGTGTAGAGAAAGACTCAAATTAATCTTCAAAGTTTCAGCAGACTACAAAAGCAATATAAAAAAACATGGTCGATACTACTATTTTTACCTAAATGATTTAAAAACTGTTAATGACGTTTCAAAACAATCAGTTATATACCAACATTTACTGAGCATATAATACGTAAATCATTGAACTGCTAGGCAATAGCAGACTTCAGTCTTGCTATTAAAAGTTTTTAAAAACTATCATCTTGGAAGCATGACATAAATAACAATTTATGATATATACAACAGTACTATATAAAAACAAGAAAAATATTACTAGACAGGACATAAATAACTGCTAAATGACTGACATGGATGATATGTGACATAGGAACTTACATACCAGTGTTTTATGTAAATAAAACACAAGGAGGACTTCAGAGGAAGCAGAATTAAAAACAGGCCTTCAGGCCAAGTGCAGTGGCTCACACCTCTAATCCCAGCACTTTGGGAGGCTGAGGCCAGCTGATTGCTTGAGCCCAGGAATTTAAGACCACCCTGGGCAACATAGGGAGACTCTGTTTCTACAAAAAATAAAAAAAAATTAGCTGAGCATGGTGGCGTGCACTCGTAGTCCCACCTACTCAGGAGGCTGAGGTGGGAGGATCTCTCAAGAGGTTGAGGCTGCAGTGAACTGAGACTACACCACTGCATTCCAGACCAGGCAACAAAGTGAGACCCTGTCTCAAAAAACAACTAAAAACAGACCTTCAAAGAAGAGCAGGATTTCGACTGGCAGAGTGAAAGGAGAAATTTTTTGAAGGGTTAAGTCTCATGACAAGTCAGAGGCAGAAGAATGCTTGGAGAACAATGAGCAACTTGTAACAGAATTATAGGCACATCATGTAGGGCCTTAATTGTTATGCAAAGGAATCCACACTTGATTACACAGGCAATAGAATATCACTGAACAATTCAGCATACTTCTGGGGGAAGAGAGAACATTTACCTAGTAATATAATTCTCTAGTCTCATTTTTTAAGGGATTAAAAGCTGTATTTTTCTTTAATTTATTGATTTACTATCACAAAATCCAATCATATGGTTTAAAATTGTTTTAAACATAAAAACCTATAGTTACCTAAGAGAAATAAAAGCTTATGTTCACAAAAAGCCTGATACAAGAAAACTCTTAGTTTTAGTCATACTAACCCAAAACTGAAAACAACTAAGATGTCCATCTACAGTGGAGTATGACTGAGCCAAGAAAAAAAAGGAATTAACTACTGATTTATCCAACAACATGGGTAAATCTCAAAAATATTATGCAGAAAAAAAAGTATTATGCAGAATAGGCCAGGCTCAGTGGCTCATGCCTGTAATCCCAGCACTTAGGGAAGCCAAGGTGGGCAGATCACAAGGTCAAGAGACCGAGACCATCCTGGCCAACATGGTGAAACCCCCATCTCTACTAAAAATAGAAAAATTATCTGGGCATGGTGGCGCATGCCTGTAGTCCCAGCTACTTGGGAGGCTGAGGCAGAAGAATTGCTTGAACCCGGGAGGCAGAGCCTGCAGTGAGCTGACATCGTGCCACTGCACTCCAGCGTGGCAGCAGAGCGAGACCGTCTCAAAAAAAAAAATTTTTTTTTAACCTAAAAAAAAAAAGAACCTTAAGCAGTAAATTTTAAGTTAATGTTATGCAGGAGGGGTGAGGTATACCGACATGTACACCTACAACATACTTTGAAATGCATCAAGAAAAATTAGATGGATTATCTTGGGTTCAAAAAATAAAAGAAAATCTGATAGATACGTAATATAATAAGATGTTAATTGTAGGATCTAGGTGGCAGATATTATATAAATGGGTGTTCATGGCACAATTCTTTCAACTTCTGTGTTTACTTTTATTTTTATTTTTTTTTTGAGATGGAATCTCACTCTGTCTCCCAGGCTGGAGTGCAGTGGCGCGATCTTGGCTCACTGCAACCTTTGCCTCCAGGGTTCAAGTGATTCTCCTGCCTCAGCCTCTCAAGTAGCTGGGACTACAGGTGCGTGCCACTACGCCAGCTAACTTTTTGTATTTTTAGTAGAGACAGTGTTCCACTGCATTAGCCAGGATGGTCTCAATCTCCTGACCTGATAATCCACCCACCCTGGCCTCCCAAAGTACTGGGATTACAGGTGTGACCCACTGCACCCAGCTATTTACTTATTTTGGGACGGGATTTTGCTCTGATGCCCAGGCTGGAGTGCAGTGGTGTTATCTCAGCTCACTGTAACCTCTGCCACCTGGGTTCAAGAGATTCTCCTGCCTCAGACTTCCGAGTAGCTGAGACAAGTCTGCACCACCATGTCCAGCTAATTTTTGTATTTTTAGTAGACACAGGGTTTCACCATGTTGACCAGGCTGGTCAAGAACTCCCAGCCTCAGGTGTTCTGCCCACCTGGGCCTTCCAAAGTGCTGTAATTACAGGCGTGAGTCACTGTGCCCAACCAACTTTTGTGTTTAAAACTGCTGTAACAGGGCAGGTGCAGTGGCTCCTGCCTGTAATCCCAGGACTTTGGCAGGCCCAGCTGGGCAGATACCTGAGACTGGGAATTCAAGACCAGCCTGGCCAACATGGTAAGACCCCCTTCTTTACTAAAAATACAAAAATTAGCTGGGTGTGGTTGCTCATACCTATAGTCCCAGCTACTTGGGAGGCTGAGGCAGGAGAATAAACCTGGGAGGAGGACGCTGCAGTGAGCTTACATTGCACCACTACACTCCAGCCTGGGTGACAGAGTGAGTCTCTGTTCCCAAAACAAACAAAACAAGCCAAAAAAAACAAACCCTGCCATAACAAAATGCTGTTTGGTTGGGAGAACATATATATAGTGAAGTCTCCCTTTTTTCTCTTCTATTTACATAGTACCCATATACATCTCTATCACACATATAAATATTGTTAATAATTTCAGGTATATTTTTTCAGAGATTGCTTATGCATATAAAAGCTAAATCAAATAATATATTATTTTTTCTTTTCAAAAGAAATTAAGTACACTATAAATTCTATTCGGAATTTTGATCTTTTTTTCCTCTTAATATTTCTTGGAGAGCTTACCATTATCAGTACATTGAGAGCGTCTTCATTCTGAAGAGATGTTATAATTTTTTTTAGTGTAGTCACTCAGTGGACATTTAGGTTCCAAACTTTTGCTACTGTAAAACTACAATTGATGTTTCAAAGGTGAATTTCTTTCTCTTTTTCTTTTTTTGACACAGAGTCTTGCTCTGCTGCCCAAGCTGTAGTGCAGTGGTGCAATCTCAGCTCACCACAACCTCTGCCTCCCGGGTTCAAGCAATTCTCCTACCTCAGCCTCCCCAGTAGCTGGGACTACAGGTGCGCCAGCACACCTAGCTAATTTTTTGTATTTTTCATAGACATAGGGTTTCACCATGTTAGCCAGGATGGTCTTGATCTCCTGATCTCACAATCCACCTGCCTCAGCCTCCAAAAGTGCTGGGATTACAGGTGTGAGCCACTACGCCCAGTCATTTTTCGTACTTTTAGGAGAGATAGGGTTTCACCATGTTGGCCAGGAGGGTCTCAAATTCCTGACCTCAGGTGATCCACCCACCTTGGCCTCCCAAAGCTTAAGGATTACAGGTGTGAGCCAGCATGCCCGGTCTAAATTTAATACCTTTCTTAAACAAGTACTATTCAAACTCTGTCATGAAGGACCTCGATCCACAGTAGACCAATATTTTTGTAAAACAGAGTAACAATGTTATGGCAATGTCAAATTGCTATAAAAGTTTCTAATTACTCATTTTTTGAACTTAATATATCACAAACACAAACACATAGTTTGGAGATAAGTGAGCAAACCACACTTTGAGTAGCACCGATTCAGACCATAAATAGGACTAACATTTTTAAGTTCCTTCAATTAGCTAGTCATAAATCAATCCAAATATATCATCAAAATTTAGAAAAAAAATTAATTTACCTTGGGAAAATATTTGTACAATCCCATGTACGCAAGTTGTAAAGTCAGAAACGGAGCAAATATGGACTGTGAAGACAGAAGATTAAAATTAAGTATTTCCAACATAAGCATTTAAAATCACAATAAACAGCAGCTATAAAATTCTAAGCAAAAGCTGTAAGAAAATATTGTTATTATTATTACTTTTTGAGACGGAGTTTTCCTCTGTCACCGAGGCTGGAGTGCAATGGTATGATCTTGGTTCACTGCAACCTCCACCTCCCAGGTTCAGGCAATTCTCCTGCCTCAGCCTTTTGAGTAGCTGCAATTACAGTCATCTGCCACCACACCTGGCTAATTTTTGTATTTGTAGTAGAGATGGGGTTTCACCATGTTGGCCAGGCTGGTCTTGAATTCCTGACCTCAAATGATCCACCTACCTTGGCCTCCTAACATCCTGGGATTACAGGCGTGAGCACCCAGCCATTATTATTATGATTTTTTTTTTTGAGACAAGGTGCGGCTCTGCTGCCCAGGCTGGAATGCAGTGGCACGATCTCAGCTCACTGCAACCTCTACCTCCTGGGCTCAAGCCATCCTCCCACTTTGGCCACCCATGTAGCTAGGAATACAGGCATGTGCCACGTTTTTTTTTTTTTTTTTAAAGAGATGTGAGTTTCACCATGTTGCCCAGGCTGATCTCAGCTCCTGAGCTCAAGGAATCTGCCTGCCTTGGCCTCCTAAAGTGCAGGGATTACAGGCATAAGCTACCATCCTCAGCCTAGAATATTAATTTTAATGGTTAAAAGTAATCTTGTTTATGCAGAACGGTGAAGAAAATAAGATATTTGATTTCCTAACATAAAATATGTTTCTCAATTCTTTCATATGCTTTCAGTGTCCCCAAAACTGTCTTCTCTCATAAAAACTTACCTTATAAATTTTTTAAAGTAATGGCCGGGTTTGGTGGCTCACGCCTGTAATCCCAGCAATTTGGGAGGCCGAGGTGGGTGGATCACAAGGTCAGGAGTTTGAGACCAGCCTGGCCAACACAGTTAAACCCTGTCGCTACTAAAGATACAAAAAAATAAGCTGGGCGAGGTGGCTCCTGCCTGTAATCCCAGCACTTTGAGAGGCCGAGGTGGGCAGACCCAAGGTCAGGAGTTTGAGACTAGCCTAGCCAACCTGGTGAAACCCCGACGCTACTAAAAATACAAAAATTAGCTGGATGTGGTGAATGTGCGCCTGTAATCCCAGCTACTTGGGAGGCTGAGGCAGAGAGAATCACTTGAACCCAGGAGGTGGAGCTTGCAGTGAGCCGAGATGGCACCACTGCACTCCATCTTGTCTGGGCAACAGAGCAAGACTCCATCTCAAAAACAAACAGACAAACAAACAAAAAACAATAAAATTAACCAGGCACAGTGGCACACACCTTTAGTCCCAGCTACTTGGGAGGCTGAGGCAGGAGAATCACTTGAACCCAGGAGGCGGAGGTTGCAGTGAGCCGAGATCACGCCACTGGCATGCCAGCCTGGGCGACAGAGCAAGACTCTGTCTCAAAAAAAAAAAAAAGTATTAAATGATGACAGATGTTTAACACTTTATGCAGTAACATCTCCCTCACCCAGAGGAAATTAAATGACATCCAGTAAGCACACATAAAAGGCCCAGCACTCAAAATAGATGCCATTCTTCCAGCTACTCAGAAGGCTGAGGCAGGAAGATTGCTTGAGTCCAGAAGTTCTAGTCCAGCCTGGGCACCAAAGCAAGACTCTATCTCTAAAACAACAACTACAAGAAAACTAAACCAAATGCTACTCATTCCTCAGACTTCAGGGTGGGGAATCAACTCATAGAGTTACCATCCCTGATTCTCCCATGGCAAGCTACTCTTATTAGAGATAAAATGGGTGGGTGAACGAAATAGAAAAGATCAAAATAACATTCACATAATTCCTTTTTTTTTTTTTTTTTGAGGCAAAGTCTCACTCTGTCACCCAGGGCGGAGTGCAGTGGCACAATCTTGGCTCACTGCCAACCGCCACCTCCTGGGTTCAAGCAATTCTACTGTCTCAGCCTCCCGAGTAGGAGGGACTACAGGCACCCACCACCATACCTGGCTAATTTTTCTATTTCTAGCAGAGACGGGTTTCACCACATTGGTCAGGCTGGTCTCGAACTCCTGACCTCAGGTGATCCATTCACCTTGGCCTCCCAAAGTGCTGAGATTATAGTCATGAGCCACCATGCCTGGTCACCACATAATTACTTTTAAATGAAAACTGAAGGGAGTGAAGTAGTAAACATTACTAGAATGCAGTACAGTGAGAGCAGCAAAAAACAGCTGAAAATCTGAGATAGAAAAAAATAGAAAACCAAAACAAAAAAACTCACACAAAAATAGGACATAACTTTAAAAGCATTAAAGCACAGAGCCCTTCAGATACAGACGAAAAAGAGCTAGGCAGCTCACTGAATGCTGAAAGTATCACTGATCTTTGCATTACAGCAAACTATAATGACAAATTATCAACAGCAAAAAACAAATCAAATCTGTTTAATAGATTCTATTTATGAAAACGTTTGCATAAAAATAGATTTTAAAACTTGTTTTGCTTAATCATATAAATTTTAATTATCTGGATAATTTATTTAAATGCTGGGTACATATGTTTAAAATGTCTACTGAATGGAAAAACCTCAGGGCAAGACACTGAACTGTGAGCTATGCTTTTCTGCATTCTCCAACATACTAGAAAACAAAATGATCACATCATGGTACAACCAAAATGGATGTCATTATGATACTACGTTACGAAATGATGAAATGTCTTCTGAACCTTAGGAAAATTACCTCATATTCAAGACCACAGTAACTGCATTTTCCTACTGCAAATTATTTGAAATGTGATAATATATAGTGTATATATATATATATATATATATATGGGGCACATATATATACATATATATATGGGGCACACACACACTTAACACACCCTTTGGTTAAGGAATGAAACTGCCTGGGTTTAATCCTAGCATCACTTAGTAGCTGTGTGACCTTGGGCAAATGATTAAACCTCTCTGAGTCTTCATTTCCCAATACATTCAAATATTACCAAGTTCATAAGAATGAGGATTAGATGAATTAATATATGCAAAGTCATTAGAATGGTACGTAGCATGTAAAAAGGGTTTTAGTACAGTCATCCCTCAGTATCTGGTAAGAACTGGTACCAGGTTCCTCCAGATACCAAAATCTACAGATGCTCAAGTCCCTTATGTAAAATGGCACAGTATTTGCATGTAACCTACTCATTTCTAGATTTTTTGATGCCTAATAAATGTAAATAGTTGTTATGCTGTATTTTTTATTTGTATTGTTATTGTTGTATTGTTATTTTTTTCTCCCATATAGATATAGATATAGATTTTTTTTTTTTTGAGACAGGGTCTCACTCTGTTGCCCAGGCTGTAGTGCAGTGGCATTATCCTGGCTCACTGCAACCTCCACCTTCCGGGTTCAAGCAACTCTCCTGGCTCAGCCTCCTGAGTAACTGGGATTACAGGCATGCACCACCATGCCCAACTAAACCCAATATGTTCGATCCAGTTGGTTGAATTCACATATGCTGCAGAACCAACATGACAGAACCCACTGATATGGAGGGCCAACAGTAATTATTAGGCTCTGTATCTAAGCAGAACACCTCGTTCTATAAGATGAACAGCAAAGTTAATAATACATCTTCAAACAGCCACATGGATCTAGTAGATAGTAATACTGGCAATGACTTCTGTGGATAAAAAGCACTCATAAACATTTTGCATTTCCATTAAGTTAGTTAATAATTTATAGATCTTTTCTTACCAAGTATTTGCAAACAAAAGCTCTGACTCCAAGAGCAAGAAGAGCACATCCCACCAATCTAAATATTCGAAAAGAGTCAAATTCTTCTGTTGTACTTCCATCCTCTTGACTGGGTTTTTCACTAATCAGCTGTTTCCTTAGCTTCATTGCTTCTTCGAATCTGGAAAGGTACTGCTCTAGGCCATGACGAGAACCCCTCTGGACTGTGTCTGCTGTCAGGTCCCCTCTGTTCCGCTGCCGGAGCTCAAGGTTGACATCATTACTGCACTCAGGTGGTTTAATGAAAGAGTCCAATTTGTCTCCCAGCTGGGTCCCCTTTACCTCGGCCATGCCACCCTGCTGGTCAGTAGTTCCTGTACTGACCGAATCACCCAGCACCACTCGCTTTGACACTGAAGGAATGCTGAGGGAGTTCAGTTTGTCACTGTCCTGCTGCTTTGATTTTGTTTGACTTTCTTCTTCTGACAAAAAAAAATTAAAAGCCTTATATATTTATTCCATACTGGCAAACACCTTACATGTTTATATTTTAAAATATGCTGCTTCAGCTAGAACTCAGCAGTCTCTGAATCAAAATAAATAAATACTGAGTCTGCATTAAAAGAACCTTGTTTCTTTCTCTACATCCTCAAAATGTATCACCCAAAAAGAGTATTCTGCAGAGGAAATAACTCAAACTTTCTGGGTAGAAGATTAGTAGACAAACTGGGAAAGATATTCACAGATGGAGCAAGCTGAAAAGACCAACTTTTTATGGATAATATATCCCAGATGTATAATTGCATTGCCTGCCTTAGCTTATTTGGTTAAAAATATAAAATCAGTGAGCAGCGTGCAGTGGCTCATGCCTGTAATCCCAGCACTTTGAGAGGCTGAGGGGGGCAGATCACGAGGTCAGGAGTTCAAGACCAGCCTGACCAACATGGTGAAACCCCATCTCACTAAAAACACAAAAATTAGCCAGGCATGGTGGCGCCTGCCTGTAGTCCCAGCTACTCGGGAGGTTGAGGCAGGAGAATCCCTTGAACCGAGGAGGCGGAGGCTGCAGTGAGCTCCAATGACACCAATGCACTCCAGCCTGGTGACAGAGCAAAACTCCGTCTCCAAAAAAAAAAAAAAAAAAAAAAAATTATACACACACACACACACACAATTAGTAAAGCCTTTTAAAATCTATATTTTAAAATTAGATTTCTGAATCCAGTGCCCTATGACCACAGGGTGTGGAATATCCCACAGCTACTGTTTGTGTAGTCAGGCAGCCATTAGTAGGTACTTTAGCAGTTTTAAGATGCTGCTCTGGTGGTGGCGTTTTTTAAGCAGGGGCTGGGCACAGTGGCTCACACCTGTAATCCCAGCACTTTGGGAGGCTAAGGAGGGCAGCTCAGGTCGGGAGTTTAAGACCAGCCTGGCCAACATAGCGAAACCCCGTCTCTATTAAAAACACAAAAAAGTCAGTAGCTAGGATTATGCCTGTAGTCCCAGCTACTCAGGAGGCTGAGACAGGATTGCTTGAACCCAGGTGGTGGAGGTTGCAGTGAGCTGAAATCATGCCACTGCACTCCAGCCTGGGCGACAGAGTGAGAGACTGTCTCAGTGGGAGTGAGAGACCGTCTCAGTGGGGGGGAAAAAAAGGCCAGGCACAATGGCTCACTCCTGCAATCCTGTAATCCCAGCACTTTTGGAAGCCAAGGCTGGTGGAATCACTAGAGCCCAGAAGTTCAAGACCAGCTTAGGCAACATAGTGAGACCCTATCTCTACAAAAAAATATTTTTTAATTACCCAGGCATGGTGGCATTCGCCTGTGGTCCTGGCTACTCCGGAGGCTGAAGTAGCAGGATTGCTTAAGCCCAGGAGTTTGAGGCTGCAGTGAGCTATGATCATGTCACTGCACTCCAGCCTGGACTACAGTGGGAAACCCTGTCTCAAAAAACAAAACGAACTTTAAAGACACAAAATTTTCAAAGCAAAAGAACAAAATATAGGAAATACTTCCGGTAAGATAATAAATAATGCTTCGAGAAAGAATAAATAGCCTTATAGAAAAAAACGTTTCTTCTATTCTAGAAGAATTTGAAATGGTTTTCTTATCTCTCATTTAAATCATCTAAAAGTTCAGAGCTATACGCCCAAAGCCTTACAGAACAAAAGTCATAAAGATATGAGTAGCTTGCGGCCAGTGACTAATAGCCAATTCCTAAAGAAAACAATGGAAACTTAGATAACACTAGGGCATGCTAATTGTTCAATTATACACATGAAATAAATTTTTTTTAAGGAAAATCACTGGACATGTGTTGGGGGAGGAATGAGGCGCTCTCCTCTAGAAATGTAGCTCCGTGCTGGGAGCGGTGGCTCACGCCTATAATCCCAGCACTTTGGGAGGCTGAGGTGGGTGGATCATGAGGTCAGGAGCTTGAGACCAGCCTGGCCAATATGGTGAAACCCGGTCTCTACTGAAAATACAAAAAAATTAAGGTGGGCACGGTGGCATGTGCCTGTAGTCCCAGCTGCTCAGGAGGCTGAGGCAGGAGAATCACTTGAACCCAGGAGGCAGAGATTGCAGTGAGCCGAGATCGCGCCACTGCACTCCAGCCTGGGCGACAGAGCAAAGCTCCGTCCCCCAAAAAAGCAAGCAAGCAAGAAAGAAATGCAGTTCCAGACACCAATCACACCAATCTCAGCTGATGAGGAGAGGAAACCTCAGGTGTGCACGTCGCACTTGCTGGGTCTCTGAAGAATGCTCACTCTCACTTTTCCCACCTTTTCTAGCCGGCCCGTAAGTGATAGTGTTGAGGGCACTGAACACATACACTAGGATATGCCCACAAGAGTCCCTGATACACGTAGGATGGACTAGCGGGCAGTTCAGTAAAGACAGGCTTAGGTGGGCAGACAAGAATTACACAGCAAAAGGCAAAAGAAGGTAAACGCTAGAGAAGGCACCGTAAGGAAAAGCACTTGGAACCTTGAGAAGAAAAGCCACCTTCTTAAGGGGAGCAGTGGGCACAGCAGTCTGGGGATAAAACGTGCGCCCTTCAAGAAAAGCGAGGGGTGGCTAAAGAAGGAAGGGGTTGTTGAAGGTAACTGGTTAGAGGGAGCCAGGGCTCTGCAGGCAGGGTGGGGAAAATCTCACGGCGAGGCCCCGGGAAAATTGAGGGGAGCAACCGGGAACGTCCTGGGGTTGAGGAGTGAGAACTTCGGATAATCACCGAAGGGACGGGACAGAGAGGAGGTCAGAGAGCAGGGCTTGGTTAAAAAGGTCAGCGGAGTGGAGGTGGGGTGGGAAGAATGACCCTGAAGATTTAAGGGGATGGGCGGGAGACTGAGGGGAAATTGAGGCTCTCACCGGCGCCGCTCCCGGGCCTGTGAAAGCCCATGATCCGGTTGATGCGTTGTTCCGAGTTCATGAGCAGCTTTCTCCGACGCAGCTCGGCCCGACGCTGGGAGGCCGACAGGCCTGAGCCCGCTGTGACCCCCGGCCTGTCCCCATCGTCGGTAGCGACGGCTATCGACTCCATCCTCCCGTCCACAGTCTGGGAAGGGTGGCAGTGGCGGTGGTGTTGGCAGCAGCTGCGAGGCCGATGACTAGAGTCTGGGCCGCAGGGCGCGCGTCCCCTCGCCCAAGATAGACCCGCCCCCGAGCGCAGTGCCCGAGCCTGCGAGCTAAGCACGCACGCGCCGCCCCGCGCTACCGAGCGCGAGGCGATGGCCACCATCTTGAGTGAGGGCAGCGCGGCACGCCCTGGTCCCTCCCCGCCTTGTCTGGCCCTCACCCCACAGCCCCCCCTGCTGTTCACTCGGAGGTGAAGAAAACAGGCCGGGCGCGGCGGCTCACGCTTGTAATCCCAGCATTTAGGGAAGCCGAGGCGGGCTGATTACGAGGTCGCGAGTTCGAGACCAGTCTGGCCAACATGGTGAAACTCCGTCTCCACTTAAAGTACAAAAAAAAATGGCCAGGGGTGGTGGCGTGCGCCTATAATCCCAGCTACTTGAGAGGCTGAGGCAGGAGAATCGCTTGAATCCGGGAGGCAGAGAGTGCAGTGAGCCGAGATGTCATCACTGCACTCCAGGCTGGGGCGACAGTGCGAGACTCCGTCTCGAGAAAAAGACAAAAAAAACCGACACTCTGCCCGACGAGTGGGAAAGGGATGACAATGACTAGACCGGCCTAGATTTGGTGCCAGAAAGTAAAATGGAGGTTGCAGCGGCCGGCGCTTGTTTACGGACCCACGGCCTCGCTTGTAGGCTATCGGAATACGCAACCTCAAGAGCCACGCTTAAAGGGAGCGTTACGCTGGGATTTGATCTTGGTGTCAGTTTTTCATCCTTGACTTCTCTGCACCCTCGTATACGGCTGATGTGTTCCTAGGCTTTTCTTGCATTTTTGTTCAAATCAGACTTTTCCAGCCTTTCGTCCCAAGCCTTTCAGGCTTGCTCAAATCAGACTTTCCCAGCCTTTAAATAGATTACATTCTATCTAAATTGCCAACACTCCCCATTCCCCTTCTCCACCTTATTTTTGATTCTTGTCATTTATGACTACCTAGCTTGCTAAATATTCTAATTTTACTTATTATCCGATTCTCACTGACTAAAACGTAAGCTCCATGAACATAAGCATTGTGTTTTCTTCACTGCTACACTTCGTGTCGACACAACATGGCTGAATTACTCAGTAGGCACAGCTTTAAGCGCCCCCCCGCATAGTCTGGGGAGGCTCACAAAAATGTTTTAATTTGAAATCGGAAGAAGGCCGGATGCGGTGGCTCACGCCTGTAATCCCAGCACTTTGGGAGGCCAAGGAGGGAAGATTACGAGTCAGGAGTTCGAGACCAGCCTGACCAATATGGTCAAATCCCGTCTCTACTAAAAAAATACAAAAATTAGCTGGGCGTGGTGGCGCGGTTACAGTCTTCTGTAATCCTCCCAGAAGACAGAGGCAGGAGAATCCCTTGAACCCAGTGGGCTAAGGTTGCAGTGAGCCAAGATTGCGCCACAGCACACTAGCCTGGGCAACAGAACGAGATTCTGTCTAAAAAAAAAAACTAGAAGGCGGCCGGGTGCGGTGGCTCACGCCCTTAATCATAACACTTTGGGAGGCGGAGGTGGGTGGATCACCTGAGGTCAGGAGTTCAACACCTGGCCAACACGGTGAAAACCTGTCTCTACTAAAAATACAAAAATTAGCTGGGCGTAGTGGCGGGAGCCTGTAAACTCAGCTACTCCGGAGGCTGAGGCAGGAGAATCATTTGAACCTGGAGGCAAGGGTGCAGTGAGCCGAGATTGTGCCACTGCACTCCTGCCTGGGGCGACAGAGCAAGACTCCATCTCATAAATAAATAAATAATCAGAAGAAAAGACCGGGCGTGGTGGCTCATGCCTGTAATCCTAGCACCCTCTAGACTAGTCTGGCCAACCTGGCAAAACCCCTGTATCTACTAAAAATACAACAATTAGTGGCATGTGCCTGTGGTCCCTGCTACTTGGAGGGTCTAAGGTGGGAGGATCACCTGAGCCTACGGAGGCTGAAGCTGCAATGAGCCATGATCGGGCCACTGCACTCCAAACTGGGTGACACAGTGAGACCCCTGTCTCAAAAAAAATTTTTTTTGGAAAAAAAATAATATAACTGCTATATAGTAATGGATCCAATCTGGATTATCGTCATCATCAACAGCAATACAGTAATAAAATATAATTTTAAGTATGTTTTCAGGCAGGAAGGAGCCATGAAGGCAAAAGAGTTTAGGGTCCTTGAAAGTCATAATGTAGCCTTAGCATTCAGTAATAACTTACTAAGTGAATGATTAGATAAATGAAGGAACTGAATCCATAAACCCTTGCTGAGAGGGAGCCATGGACAGTTCACACCTGTGGCTGCAGAGGGTTCTGAAGCAGCTTACTGGGTGGCCCCCCTGCAACTAAGCCTGCCATACAATCACCCTCAAAATAAGGAGGTGGGTGAAATACCACTTAGAAGATAATAAAATATGTATATTAATACTGAAAAAGAAGTGAAAACAAAGTTTGGTTTGGATTCAACAACATAAAGAGGTCAAAGAATATAGACTGAACTTTCACCCTAGATTGAATGAAAGTTAAATCCCAGGGAAATGCACTAGTTAATAATTTTAAAGTAGGCTGGGTGCGGTAGCTCACGCCTGTAATCCCAGCACTTTGGCAGGCCGAGGTGGGTCCATCACAAGGTCAAGAGATGGAGACTATCCTGGCCAACATAGTGAAACCCCATCTCTACTTAAAAAAAATACAAACATTAGCTGGGCATGGTGGTGTGCGCCTGTAGTCCCAGCTACTCCGGAGGCTGAGGCAGGAGAATTGCTTAAACCAGGGAGGTGGAGGTTGCAGTGAGCCGAGATAGCGCCGCTACACTCCAGCCTGGTGCCTGGCGACAGAGCAATACTCTATCTCAAAATAATAATAATAATAATAACAATTTTAAAGTATTAGAGGAAGTTCTTCTGCATATCTGCACAGATATTGATCTCTGAGTCCTAGGCTATTCCTTAAAAAAATTTTATACACAATTGAAAATAATTGAAATAACTGTCAAATAATAACAAATGTGCAGAATTTGATGAGGCACAGCCCTGATCATCAATCCAGAAAGGGTTTGAGGAGCTAAATGAGAATTATAGTGTTAGATTCAATGATATTAAGCATCAAGCAAATTCTTTCCAAGCAATATTTCATTCCTGCTTGAAACTGAAGAAGTCTTATAACTGAACTTGGACAGAATTATAGAAAATGGCTGGGCTGGCATTTGGGAGGTCCAGGTGGGAGGATTACTTACAGCAAGGAGTTCAAGACTGACCTGGGCAACATAGTGAGACGCCCTTCTTTATTTAAAAGCAAAGAGGGTGGGAGGCCGGGCACAGTGGCTCACGCCTGTAATCCAAGCACTTCAGGAGGCTGAGGCAGGTGGATCACTTGAGGTCAGGAGTTCAAAACCAGCCTGGCCAACATGTTGAAACCCTGTCTCTACTAAAAATACAAAAACTAGCTGGGCATGGTGGCACACACATGTAATCCCAGCTACTCAGGAGGCTGAGGTAGGAGACTCGTTTGAACCTAGGAGGCAGAGGCTGCAGTGAGCTGAGATCTCGCCTCTGCACTCTAGCCTGGGTGACAGAGCAAGACTCTGACTCAAAAAAACAAAACAAAACAAAAAAGAGGGCAGGGACAGTGGCTCACGCCCAACACTTTGGGAGGTGAAGGTGGGAGGATCACTTAAGCCCAGGAGTTCAAGACATAGTGAAACCTCATCTCTAGAAAAAAAATTAAAAAAAAAAAAAACGAGGCAGGAAGATTGCTGCAATGAGCCATAATTGCATCACCCCATGACCACCTGGGTGATAGATCCAGACCCTGTCTCTAGCTAAGACTACAGGATTGAGCCCTGATAAATTTTTTAAAATATATATTTTTTGTAGCGATAGGGTCTCTATGTTGCCCAGGCTGGTCTTAAATTCCTGGCCTCAAACGGTCCTCTCTCCTCAGCCTCCCAAAGTGCTGAGATTACAGGTGTTAGCCACTGCACTCAGCCTTTATTATTTATTTATTTATTTATTTATTGAGATGGAGTCTTGCTCTGTCACCCAGGCTGGAGTGCAGTGGCGAGATCTCGGCTCACCACAACCTCCACCTCCCGGGTTCAAACCATTCTCCTGCCTCAGCCTCCCGAGTAGCTGGGATTACAGGTGCATGCAATCACACCCAGCTAATTTTTGTATTTTTAGTAAAGACCCAGTTTCACCATCTTGGCCAGGCTGGTCTTGAACTCCTGACCTTGTGATCTACCCCACCTCAGCCTCCCAAAGTGCTGGGATTACAGGCATGAGCCACTGTGCCTGGCCAGAAATTTTATTTCAATAATTTTCTCAAGTATAATTGTTAAACATCCTTAAACACTCAAAGTTTAAAAGAAACAGAGCGAATTAACAGTTTCAATAGGAGACATGTCAATAGTCCTCTTCTTAATGAGATTAGAGCTTAATATAACAAACTGAAAGCCAAGTAATGAACCTCATGAAATAAACGTTATTTTAGATGGTATTGAGTATTTTGTTTTGCAGTATTTATTTATTTATTCTGTCACCCAGCCTGGAGTGCAGTGGTGTGGCTCACTGCAACCTCAGCCCCCTGGGTTCAAGTGATTCTCATGCCTCAGCCTCCTGAGTAGCTGGGATTACAGGAGTGCACCACCACACTCAGCTAATATTTGTATATTTAGTAGAGATGGGTTTTCACCATGTTGGCCAGGCTGGTCTCCAACTCCTGACCTCAGGTGATCCACCTGCCTCAACCTCCCAAAGTGCTGGGATTACAGGCGTGAGCCACTGAGCCAGGCCTATGTTAACTTTTAGTATGGTTTATAAACACTGCAAAACAGGCTGGGTGTGGTGGCATGTGCCTGTGGCCCCAGCTACTTGGGAGGCTGAGGCACAGGAATCTCTTGAACCCAGGAAGCAGAGGTTGCAGTGAGCCGATATCCAACTATTGCACTCCAGCCGGGGTGACAGAGGTAGACTCTGTCTCAAAACAAAACGAAAAAGAGTTAATATAAATGTGTGGATGTTGTGGATTGAGGCAAAATCATTTGGCTCCTTGGATAATGTTACTCTCCAAGGTTACTCCAGAGTGACACTGATGAGCATTTCCACCACTGTAGGAGAATGGCAGTTTAAGGTTTCCGGCCTCCCTTACCCCTCAGGCAGTCTCCATGCTTTTTTCTTCTTCTTTGAGACAGAGTCTCCCTCTGTTGTCCAGGCTGGAGTGCAGTGGCTTGAAGACTTCCCACTGCAGCCTTGACTTCCCAGGCTCAAGTGATCCTCCCACCTAGCCTCTCAGGTGACTGAGATCACAGGCACATGCCACCACACCTGACTATTTATTTATTTTTAATTTATTTTTATTTATTTACTTATTTATATTTTTTGAGACAGAGTCTCCCTCTGTTGCCCAACCGAGGCTGGAGTGCAGTGGCGCAATCTTGGCTCACTGCAACCTCTGCCTCCCATGTTCAAGCGATTCTCCTGCCTCAGCCTCCCAAGTAGCTGGGACTATAGGTGAGTGTCAGCAGGCCCAGCTAATTTTTTGTATTTTTAGTAGAAACAGGGTTTCACCTTGTTAGCCAGGATGGTCTCAATGTCCTGACCTTGTGATCCCCTGCCTTGGCCTTCCAAAGTGTTGGGATTATAGGTGTGAGCCACTGTGCCTGGCCTATTTTTTATTTTTAAAGACAGGGTCTATGCTAGCAGTGAAGTTGTTAAAAAAAAAAAAAAAAAAAAAAAAAAAAAAAAAAAATACCGGGTGTTGCTATGTTGCCCCGGCTGTTGGTGAAATAATGGACTCAAGCAAACCTCCTGCCACAGAAA
>CAUYQU010042155.1:0-77419 GCA_963574635.1 Cheracebus regulus
GTGAGCTGCAAAGTCTTATATGGTGTTTGGAAAAAAAAAAAAAAAAAAAAAAAAAGCATAGGCCCAGGGACCTCTGGACACTGGGCTGGGGGCAGAGCTATGGGGCAATAGCGTTCTCTGTAGTAGGCTGTCTTGTCATGGGAGGGCTGGAGTGAGGGCCACTGTGGGGAAGGAAAGCGACTGTGCTCTGGGGTGGGGGTGGGAGTGGGAGTGGGGAATAAAGCAGAAATAGAATCTGCGGTGAGAGCACCACCAAGCCACCCAACCCCCACGCTGGGGAGACAAAGGGCCCTCTGGGGAGGGAAGGTCCTAGCCCACCTTCTCGGAGGGCGCCTCTGGGAGGTCCTGGCCTGCCCCGGGGCAAGGAGACGGGCCTCACAGCCTTATCCGCTCTTCCCCAGCCACTGCATCCGCGGGCGGAGGGTTTCTTCGCTTCACTAGCCGAGACCTAAAAGGGCCACCGCCCCCAGGTCCCTGACTGCGCCTGGCACAGCTGGGTCGAGGGTGCCGACCCTGCTTCCTGCACTCAGCCCACCCATCGCGCCAGAGAAAGCACCAAATTTTCCAATCCTCGCCCTCCCCCCAGGGTCCACAACAGAGGGGCAGGACCCACGCAGCCTCTCGGGGCCTTGGCGACTTACCGCTGGGGGCCGGCAGTGTAACAGGGCGCGGCCGCAGCAGGGTCCGCCGCCGCGTTCGAGCGCGAGCCGCGCTCAGCACCACGGTCAGCTCCCGGCGCCGCTCGCCGCGGCCCGGAGGGGGAGGCGCGGCGCCCGCACCCACCCACGGCGGCTCCAGGGGCTCCGCGGGGTCGGGCAGGAGAGGATTAAGCCGCCGGAGGCCGCCAGGAGCGGAGGGCCTGGGCCGGCACTGGGGCTGGTGCCCGGGGGTGGCGGGGGGCGCGGCGGCCGCGGTAGGGCCGCGCTCGGGCCGCGCTCGGGCCGGCTTTGTCTGTGCGTGTCGCCCAGTCTCTGTTTCTGGGTGTCTCTGCCTCCCACCCGGCTGCGGCTGTGCCTCCCTCAGGCGCAGTCGTCTCCCCTCGCCCTCGTGCGCACGACACCCCCGCCGCGGTCGGCTCTCCCGGGAGATCACAGGTGTGGGACCCCCTCCCCCTTAGCCCCCAGCGCCAGCTGCGCGGACCGCAACGCTCTCGGAAGGGCTGGGCCACCAGCCTCGTCCTGAGTCCTACCTAGGATTCGGAGCGGGCCTGCGAGAAGGGGCAGGCCAGTTTGGGGCTGCAAGGCAGGGTCTTCCGTTGGTGAAGGGACCCGATTCTATTATCAATGAGAAGGAAAGAGGCAGTTGCCCTGCAGGTACTTACTGTGTGGGGTTTGCTGGTGCTGTGCCCTGCCGCAGTCTTGGGGGAGGAGCAGAAATGCTGTGGGGACCCTCTCTCCGCAGAGCTGAGGACTAGGGGTCTGCACGCGGGGTTCACTGCCTGGGGCTGGGGTGGATTAAGTAACTCCAGGAAGGCTCAGGCAGCAGTGCCAGGAGTGTGGGGCGGGTGCGTGGGGTGGGGAGGGCGGGAGCGCACAGCCGGTGCTGGGGAGGGGCTAATGCCAACAGGAGGCTCGGACCGAGGTGTGCCCAGGCTGGACAGGACTGGAGGACGCAGGAGTCTCAGGTCCAGGCTGAGGCTGCGGCTGAAGGGAGGGCAGAGCTCAGGTGGATGAGGGAGGCCAGGCCTTTCCGTGAGCTTGGTGGGCTTCCTCTCAGTCACCCTGTCCGAGAGCCCAGGACACAGAGTCGTCTCACCCCAGAGCCATGAGGCCACTCATCCTCCAGGCAAGACAGTCCCCACCCTTGGGTGACCCACCTTCTTGTATTTTGTAGATTTGAGCCCATTTTCTATGCAGCGACTAACTCAGCATGATCCCAGAGGCGCCCTCTCCCTCGTTGTTGGTGTCCTGACCTTTTCTGGCAGATCCTGGCTGTGGGAGTTTCCTGTTTTTCTCTTAATTAGGAACAAGGCAGTTTCTGCCTCATTGCCACATACTCCCCAAGTCAGGGGTGGGACTCTCGCAGACCCCCACAGTCCTCCTTTTGTTAAAATTGATAAGCATTAGCCTTCCTTATCTTCTACCTTCTTTTGCATTTAAGGATCTTTCTATATTTCTTATAAAATCATATAACTGTGAGGACAATTACAGACTCAGCTTCTTCCAGTGAGTGATAATTACTCATTTTTGGCCAGTGCAAACTGTTCTGAGCTTTCTACTTTGTCATTTCAGAGAGTTTTAAAACACCCTTAACTTTTGGGTAACATGAAAACACATATTTAAAATTTGTTATTTCCCCAAGGTGTGGGATCAGGTCTTCCCCAAGGACCCTTGGAAAAATCTTTTACACTAGGCTACCCAGTTCAGATACCACTGAATGATTTTTCTTAAATGTTATTCTAATGTGAACTTACATTTTATTTTTACAATATACTGACTTAGATTTCTCATCTGTGTTTTTGAGCAGTGGCTGTAAACCTTTTCTTTCCTCGCACTAGCTTCTTGGTCACATGATTTGTTCCCAGGGTCTCAGACCCTGGCCACACCATCCCTTGCTTTCTTGGCAGATCAAAGAGTTAACTGTGAGCACAAACAAGCCGGCCATCCACAGTGCCAGTCAGGTCAGCTGCATTTGTGGAGTACTATCAGACCTACTGCTCTGAGTGGTTTTTCTTTTAAAATGTTCAATGTTTAAATTTTTTTTTTTTTAATGCAGAGTCTCGCTCTTTTGCTGAGGCTGGAGTGCAGCGGCACGATCTCAGCTCACTGCAACCTCTGCCTCCCGAGTTCAAGTGATTCTTCTGCCTCAGCCTCCCGAGTAGCTGGGACTGCAGGCATGTGCCACCGCGCCAGGCTAATTTTTGAATTTTTAGTAGAGATGGAGTTTCACCATATTGGCCAGGCTGATCTCAAACTTCTGACCTCATGATCCACCCACCTCAGCCTCCCAAAGCGCTGGGATTACAAATGTGAGCCACTGCACCCAGCCTCTTTCATATTTTCTAAACAATGAACTGTTGATTTCTTTTTCTTTATTGTGCTAAAATATACACGATATGAAATTTACCATTTACCCCCATTTAGGTGTATAGTTCAGTGACATTTACACTCACATTGTTGTGCGACCATCATCACAGTCCATTTCCAAAACATGTTCCTGACCCCAACAGAAATTCTGTACCCATTAAGCACTAAAACCCCTCCTCCTCCTCTCCCCCTAGCTGCTGGGAACCACTATTCTACTTGTTTTTCTCTGATTTTGACCACTCTAGGTACCTCATAGAAGTGGAATCATACAGCATCTGTCTTTTTGTGGCTGGCTTATTTCACTTAGCATAATGGTTTCAGGATGCATCCATGTTGTAGCGTGTGTCAGAATATCCTTCCTTTTTAAGACTGGATATTATTCCGTCGTGTGTAGAGACCACATTTGGCTTATCCGTTCATCTGTCAGTGGACCCTTTGGGTTGCTCCACCTTTGGCTCTTGGGAATAATGCTATTATAAGCAGCAATGTACAAATATCTCTTCAGGTTCCTGCTTTTAGTTCTTTGGAATAGAAACCATGGAAGTAAAGTTGCTGGGTCATATGGTTTCTGTGTTTAATTTTGTGAGAAGTTATCATACTGTTCTCCAATGTGCACAGTTTCACATTCCACCAGCAATGGAGAGCATTTTTTCATATCCTTGCCAACACTTGCTATTTGCTGGGTGTTTTTGTTTGTTGTTTGTTTATAAATAGTAGCCATCCATTAGGATGGCTGTGAAGTGGTATATCATTGTGGTTTTGATTTATATTTTCCGAATGAGTAGTGATATTCAGATCGTTTTATGCTTATTGGCCATTTGTATATATTTTTTGGGGAAAATGTCTCTTCAATTCCTTCCTCCATTTTTAATCAGATTGTTTGTCTTTATTGTTGAATTCTAGGAGTTGTTTATATATCCTGGATGTTAATCCCCTACCCAATGTTCATTTATTTATTTTATTTATTTTTGAGATGGTGTTTCCCTCTGTCACCCAGGCTGGAGTGCAGTGGCACGATCTTGGCTCACTGTAACCTCTGCTTCCCAGGTTCAAGTGATTCTCCTGCCTTAGCCTCCCGAGTAGCTGTAGTTACAGGCAGGTACCACCACACTCAGCTAATTTTTTTGTATTTTTAGTAAAGACAGGATTTCACTGTGTTAGCTAGGGTGGTCGCATGATTTGCAAATATTTTCTCTCATTCTGTGGATTGCCTTGTCATTCTTGATGAGTGGCTTTTATTAATTTCCATTAGGTCCAGGTTATCTATTTTTTGGGTTGTTTCTTGAACTTTTTTGGTGTCTTATCAAAGAAATCATTGCAAAATCCGATATCACAAAGATTTTCTTCTAAAAGTTTTATACTTTTAGCTCTTCGATCCAATTTCATTTTTTTGATGTGACTATTCAGCTTTCCCAGCATAATTTATTGAAAAGACTGTCCTTTCTCCATTGAATGGTCTTGGCATTCTTGTTGAAAATCATTTGACCAAATACCTGAGGGTTCGTTTCTGGGCTCTCTATCCTATTTCATCAGTCTGTATGTCTGTCTTTGTACCGCAGTGTTTTGATTACTGCAGCTTTGTCCCAGTCTACTTTTGTTAAAACAGAAAGCATTCAAACCTTTTTATTTTAAAATTTTATGTCGAGGCTCTCTGGCTTAGCTATATTTCTTGTATTTATCACTCTTACTAACAACCATGCCCTTCAACAGTGGGGAAAAAATAATGAAATACAGTTTATTTGGCACAATCTCATTTAACCTATAAAAGGGCTTGGGCAGCAAAATGATAGGGTCTGAAACTGGTTGGACCTGGGTGTTGTCTACTCCAACAAGTGGGAGGAGTAGGGCCTGAAAGAGCCCTTGGCCAATGAGCATAGATTCCCAATCCCACACACAGTTGGCATCCGCATGCACAAACTTCCTCCTGTAACCAAGAGAACTCACACAAAGTCCTGCCTCTCCCTAATCCCTCCAATTAAAGCATTTGGCTCTGTTGGCCTCATTTCCCCAGGATTTTATCATCTTCTTCCTACCTGTATTTCTCTCTGGTCATCGTTCCATCTATCTATTCATCCACCCATCCACCTCCAACAAGTATTTATTTGGTGACTGTGACATCCCAGGCACTGTACTTGGCATTGGGAATAAATCAGATAAAAAGCTCTGCCTTCAAGGGGCTTAGATTTTGATGAGGGAGATAGGCAATAAATAAAATAAATGTAGAGTAAGTTGGTTATAAGCAAGTTGATTGGTTAGTTATGGAGAAAAATAAGGTGGCCTAAGAGGCTGGGAAGTGATTAGAAATACAGAAAACCTTGAGGATGCTTATAATGGCATCAATTATAATGCAGTCTTAAAAAGAATGTACCTTCCTGGCCCCAAACTGGTAATGGTTAAACAAATTTTGGTTATATTTATATAGTGGGGAATTATGCAGCCACTGAAAATATGTTGGGCACCATATTTTTGAACCTGGGAAATGAAATGATCTTCAGAAAATGTTTCTAAATAAATGATAGCATACAAAAAATACATGCAATCTGATTTGAATTCTATAAAATAAATGTATTTAACAAAATGACTTGAAAATGTATTCTAAAATGTTTAAAAGATTGTATTTGGGTGGTAGAATTATGAGTGGCTTTGTGATTTTTTTCTAAGTTTTTATAAACCAACATGGCTGATATAAAAAACCTACACACACGCATGTAATACACACACACACAGAGACACAGAATCATGCAGTATATAATGGCATTTTGGTCAATGATGGACTGCGTATACCACAGTAGTCCCATAAGATTATAATGGAGCTGAAAAATTCCTATCTCCCGATGGCCAGCAGGTGTACTATAACCTCCCTCTTCCTGAAAGCGCAAGTGCCTTCACATACATTAACTTCTTCCAGTCCTTCCCGACATCTTCCATGTAGTTTTTAACCTACAATTTTAGTTACAACTTGCTTTTCCCTACTCGCCTAATTGCTGTAATGATTGTCATGATCATTGCCATCTGCTTCTGTTTTGGCCCAAATGACTGCTCTTCTTTCTCCTCAACAGTGTTGTGTGCATAGTGGACGTGCAGCCAGCATTGACTCATGCGTGAAGGAGCATGCACTCCTGCAAAATCTGCAGCATGTCCTTGCACATCACCTCATCGGGCCCCTGCAGCTCACTGAAGGAAAAGGCAGATGCCTGCCCCAACTGCCCTGAGCCCTTCTTGTGGAGCATATCCCTAGTGTCCTCAGTTAAGCTCTCACCCTGCATGA
Organism: Cheracebus regulus; assembly: GCA_963574635.1. NCBI lineage: Eukaryota > Metazoa > Chordata > Mammalia > Primates > Pitheciidae > Cheracebus > Cheracebus regulus. The sequence continues at coordinate 6,295 of CAUYQU010042155.1, forward strand.
CTCTTTTCCTCAGAGCAAGTCACTAGTGGGACAGCTCTTCCTGGGATCTCTATGCAGGGAATGGGCTGGATGTGTACAGACCTGGCCACCATGCCTTTGGGGACCAGTGTCACGGCCAGGCCATGACTCTAAAGAATGGGGTGGGCCAGGCATGGTGGCTCATTCTTGTAATCTCAGCACTTTGGGAGGCCAAGGCCAGTGGATCACTTGAGTTCAAGAGTTTGAGACCAGCCTGTCCAACATGGTGAAACTCTATCTCTACTAAAAATACAAAAAATTGGCTGGGTGTAGTGGCTCGTGCCTGTAGTTTGAGCTACTTGGAAGGCTGAGGCACGGAGGTTGCAGTGAGCAGAGATTGCACCACTGCACTCTAGCCTGGGCAACAAGAGCAAAACTCTGTCTAAAAAAAAATAATAATAAAGAATGAGGTGGAAGGAGGGCGTCCTCAGGAAAAATGGCCTGCTGAGAGGGTGAGGGGCGCAGGACACTGCTGTGTTAGAGCCTGTCCCAGAAGCGGGTCCTGATGACATCCTTACTGGTTTGGGATGAGATGGCAGGAAGCACTGGCAGTGAGTGGGGCTGAGGCAGCGGATGGGGCCTTTTGCTCCTGTAGGGGACCGGCCCTCAGTCTCTCTGTGAGGCTTCCAAGAGGCTGTCTCCAGCATTGCTGAGTCACACCTGGGGAAAGGAAGTTGGGCCTTATATTTAACATTCATCATGGGTAGAGGGCTGCTTTCAGAGGCCGTAAGGGTCATGCACTCCTGGCCTATTCTGGGAATGAACTGAGAATGCTCCAATGCCCAGAAAAAGGTCTTAGCAGAGGCACCTAACAACGTGAAAGTTCACTGGGTGGTTTGCTCATCTTCTGAACAATACACACAGTACAAACAATACACACATACAAACAATATGTCGGTTATTTGCTGATCTTTTATAAGTGGTTGATGTTTTCTTTCTGTTGCTTCCAACTTCCCTGGTAATGTGTCTATTGCAGATTTCTTTTTATTTATCTTATTTATTTATGTTAGAGATGCAGTCTCGCTCTGTTGCCCAGGCTGGAGTGCAGTAGTGCGATCTAGGCTCACTGCAGCCTCCATCTCCTCGGTTCTAGCAATTCTTCTCAGTCTCCCGAGTAGCTGAGATTACACGCGCCTGCCATCATGCCTGGTTAATTTTTGTATTTTTAGTAGAGATGGGGTTTTGCCATGTTGGTGAGGCTGGTCTCAAACTCCCGACCTCAAGTGATCCGCCTATCTTGGCCTCCCAAAGTGCTGGGATTACAGGCATGAGCCACCATGCCTGGCCCTTATATATCCCTTTTTAGTTCCAATTGCTTCCTGGATCTGAGGCTTGCCACCTTCAAATAATTGTAGAATAATCTCAGGCTTTATCTCTTCAACTTTTGCTTTTTCTTCATTCCCCTATTACTCCCTCTTGAAATCTAGTTATGTTAAATCTTCTCAATCTCTCTTTCATGTCTCTCCCTCTTCAAAATATATTTTAAAATCTTTTTGGGTTGGATTATGTATAATTTCTTTGGATATGTCTTTTATTGCCTCAGTTATTTTTTGTGGCAACTTTTCTGCTATTGAGCTTTTAATGTCAGTTACTATATAATTCATTTTCAGAAGTGTTGTCTATCCATTCCCCCTTCTGACGGCTAATTTTTATAGTGCCTTGTTAATTGTTCATATTTGTCAGTCTCTCTTTTATTTCTTTAAACCCTTTAAACTTACTTCACATTTCGTGTCTGATCTGAAGTCTTGGTCTGATTCTTCTTTTTTCTTGGCTCTCTGTCATAATATTTCCTTGTGAGTTTTGAAATTTTTTTTCACAATAAGCTGACCAATTTCATTGAACTTTATCTGTGGGAATTTCTTGAAGCTTTAGTTGGGATTGACTTCCTTCATTTGAGCTCATTTCCTCTAGTTTTCAAGGGGCTCTACCCATCTGACATCACTTTCTAAATTTAAAATTTATCCAATTTTATAATTGAGGGTTTTTTTCTTCTTTGGGATGCAAATCCACACAGTGACTGACTTAGGCTCGTAAAGCCTCGGGTGAGTTTCCCCCCTCCAGCCACTGTTCGGCACAGGAAGCTTCCTTTGCAGACTCCTTCAATTCAGAGTCCGCACTTAGGTTTCGCTAAGGTTCGAGTGTTTGTGTTCCCTCTTGAATTGCTCTTGAAATGTAATCTCCAACGTAATAGTATGCAGAGGTGGGGCCCTGGGGAGATGATTAGGTCTGAGGGCTCCCTCACTGTGGGTGGGAAGATGGCCTTTAAAAAGGAGGCCTTCCACAGCATGTGACCCCCTTTGACATTCTGTCCTTTTGGCTGTGTGAAGACACAGCATTTGTCCTCTCTGGAGGATGCAGAGAGACGGGGTCCTCACCAGACATGACCCCTGCTGTACCCTAATCTTAGACTTCTGAAACTTCAGAACTGTAAGAAATAAATTTCTATTTTATATGCCTTGCCCCGGCTGTGGTGTGTTGCTCTAGCAGCAAGAATGAAATAAGACAGGCTTCCAGCTCTATGCCAATGTCTCCTTTCACTCTCCAAGCCCCTCTCAGTGGTTAGACCTTGAGGTTTTACAGATGCCCTTAAGCCAAAACTGATACTGACCTTCCAGGAATCCATCTTTGTGGATAAATAAATAATCTTAATCCATTAAGACCATTTTTGGTCTTAATCAATGACTTTTTCAAGGTATTTTTTCAATATTAAACCTTGCTATGTAAACTATTTTCAAAAGAAGCATGGCTTAAAGTGTTTGCTACCATCTCTCAGAGGCGGGGGGACATGCACTCGCTTTTCTCAGAATCTCTTCCCTCACCCACAGTCTGCTCTCAGGAGCGGCACTACGCATCGGGCTGAACAGAAGTGAGCTCCTGATACCACGTCCAGCACTGTGTTCGGCTGTGGTCACTTCCTTTTGTCAGGGTTAATTCAAAATTTTAGTTTAGACTCAGCTGAACTGTAGGAATCCAAGGGATCCTTCTATGATCCAGCAGGTCTTTAAGATTAAGGAGGGATAGAGTCTCTTTAGTCAGGCCAAAAAACAAAACAACAACAAAAACCTCAGTCTTCTTTATACATGTGTAGAGGTATCTATCTTTGATCGCTAGAGAAACAAATTAAAAACGCGTGAGGGGCAGGGTGCAGTAGTTCATGTCTGTAATCCTAGCATTTTGGAGGCCAAGGAGGGTGGATCACCTGAGGTCAGAGTTCGAGACCAGCCTGGCCAACACGGTGAAAAACTCCGTCTCTACTAAAAATACAAAAATTAGCCTGGCATGGTGGCAGGTGCCTATAATCCCAGCTACTCGGGAGGCTGAGGCAGGAGAATCACTTGAACCCAGGGGGGCAGAGGTTGCAGTGAGCCAGTATCATGCCACTTTACTCCAGCCTGGGCAAAAAGTGCTAAACTCCACCTCAAAAACAAACAAAAAACATGTGAGCTAGACACTGCTGCACACCTGCTAATACGTATCTCTGCGTACCTAAGAAAAGGACTGAGGTTTTTGTTGTCATTTTGTTTTTGGCCTGGCTGTTCAAGGGCTTCTTTCAAGTACAATAACTATCCACTCAATTTCCATAATGCTCTCTTCAATTACTCTAAAACCTGTGTTTACTTTCACTTCTTCTTGCTCATTTTTCTTTCAGTGTTCTCCTCCAGTGCTCTGTGGCATCATATTGGAGTCCGAGACAAAAGGAAAAAATTGATCCTGTCTTTATTTAAAAGTTTGACATTTTGTTCATCGTGGATTTTTATTTTTAAGAATATCACAGAGATGTCCAACCTTTTGGCTTCCCTGGGCCATACTGGAAGAAGAATTGTCTTGGGCCACATGTAAAATATACTGAACATCAGTACATCGTGCTGTACGGCATACTTCCTGTTCATGTAGGAACTGTACATCATGCTGCCTGCACAGCCTGCAGAACCGCGAGCCAACTAAGCCTCCTTTCTTTAAAATTTACCTAGTCTTTAGTATTTCTTTATAGCAGCTTGAAAACGAACTAGTACAAGTGTAACAATAGCTGATGAGCTAAATAAAAAATCACAAAAAAGTCTCATAATGTTTTAAGAAAGTTTATGAATTTGCGTTGGGCTGCACTCAAAGCCATTCTGGTCAGCAGCTTGGACAAGCTTGCATTAAAATATGATTTGTCTTGATGACTGGGTGCCAGTGCCCCGCAGTTTCCTCCTCATTTGCCTCCTCTCGTCCCCTGCTGTCCTCTTCCTTCCTCACCAGGAAGGGCAGAGTCCACTCTCTCTGTGTAGCTCCCTATTTAATTTTGTTTCCACAACTGTTTAATTCTTCTACTTTCTTTAGGCACTGCTGATTCACACTCCTTCACCTTTTGTTATTTTGCCATAATTTCCATGCACTCATGTTTTTCTGTTTTTGCTATTGTTTTGCAGAAATTATTGCTTCACTGAACACTTTTTAGTTCTTTCTTTCCTTTCTTTCTCTTTCTTTCTATTCTTTTCTTTTTCTTTCTTTTCCTTTCTTTCTTTCATTCATTCATTCATGCTTGTTTGCTTGCTTGCTTGAAGTCAAAATTTAAATGTAAAATCTCAGTTTGCATTTTATCCAGGGCACCATTTTTCTGGCACAAGATCTCATCTGCTACTTGTTTGTTGTCATCGTGGTCATCATCCTCTTCTTTTCTCTTCTTCCTCTCCCTTCTCTTCCATGGACTGCACTTTGAGTAGGGAAGGCCTAGAGTATAGTTTAAGAGACAAACCAAACCCACAGGAACTCATTCCCTTCTTCCCAACCGCTGCCTTCTGAGCTTGGCAAGGCTCTCTGGGCATTCAGGGCTTGTTTCACAAACCTTTCTGCCTGTGTGGTATGGTTTGGCTGTGTCCCCACCAAAATCTCTCCTCGAATTATAATCCGCACATGTTGAGGGAGGGATCTGGTAGGAGTGATGGATCATGGGATGGCTTTCCTCTGGTGTTCTAGTGATGGTGGGTGAGTCCTCATGAGATCTGATGGTTTTAAAAGGTGTTTGGCAGTTCCCCACTGCACTCTTCTCTCTCTCCTGCTGCCGTGTACGATGTGCCTTGCTTTCCCTTCACCTTCTGCCATGATTGTAAGCTTTCTGAGGCTTCCCCAGTCATGTGGAACTGTGAGTCAATTAAGGCTCTTTTCTTTACAAATTACCCAGTCTCAGGTATTTCTTTATAGCAGTGTGAAAATGAACTTATACGCTGTGCATGGTCAAGATTCTTTTAGACTTGGAGGCCTGTGCTAATTTTCTTGGGCAATGTGGGAGGCTTATAAGAGAAATTGGTCAGAACTTCCCTGTAGGATATGAAGAAGGCAGACCAAAGGTTCACACTTTGTTGGTGGTGCTCCTGAGACATGGAGTCCTTCAGAGAGTTAGAAGGGACAATTGTAAAGTCATCTGGTCCAGCAGCTACCTTACAAACTCACCTTTGAATTCACTCCTTTGAATCTGAAATTAAATTAAGTCAATTCTCTGTGGAATGGTATAGTTTACAGGTGAACTACACTACCTATTTATGTTTGGCAGAATTTTTTAAAGATAACATTTTAATGAATTTACTTATTTATCAACAAATAAAAATGTCTATATTTATCTTGTATGTGTCGTTTTGAAATATGCGTGTGTTGTAGAATGGCTAAGGCAAGCTAATTAACATGTGCATTACTGATATGGTTTGGCTCTGTGTCCCCACCCAAATCTCACGTTGAGTTGTAATCCCCAGTGTTGGAGGTGGCGCCTGGTTAGAGGTACGTGAATCACGTAGGTGGATTCCATCCTACTGGTGCTGTTCTTGTGACAGCGAGTTCTTTAGAGACCTGGTTGTTGAAAATTGTGTGGCACCTCCCCCAGCTCTCTCTTGCTCCTACTCCGGCCATGTGACGTGCCTGCTCCCCTTCACCTTCCATCATGATCATAAGTTTCCTGAGGCCTCCCCAGAAGCCAAGCAGATGCCAGCATTATGCTTCCTGTACAGCCTGCAGTACCATGAGTAAATTAAGCCTCTTTTCTTCATAAATTATCAATCTCTGGTATTTCTTTTTTTTTTCTTTTTTTTTTTTTAGACAGAGTCTCACTCTGTCTCCCAGGCTGGAGTGCAATGGCACAATCTTGGCTTACTGCAACCTCCGCCTCCTGGGTTCAAGCGATTCTCCTGCCTCAGCCTCCTGAGTAGCTGGGATTACAGGCATGCGCCACCATGCCTGCTAATTTTTTTGTATTTTTAGTAGAGATGGGGTTTCACCATATTGGCCAGGCTGGTCTTAAACTCCTGATCGCAGGTGATCCACCTGTTTCAGCCTCCCGAGTGCTGGGATGACAGGTGTGAACCGCCATGCCCAGCCTGGTATTTCTTTATAGCAATGCGAGAATGAGCTAGCAAAATTACTTCACATACTTGTCATTTTCAGTGGTCGGTAGTGTTAGTCCTCCTCTTTCCCACACCCCCTTTTGTAGTGATGGCTTTGCATAGCAGCTTTGCTGGCTTCCTTCTGATTGAGCTCCTCTGGAAGCAGCTGTTTGCAGGAGGCTCTGTGGAAAGTGATCTGGGCTGTTTTCACATGTGGCATGAGCCACTGTGTTTAGCTTTTTCAATCCTCAGTTTTACATCTGCACCCAAAGGCAGGTCACGCAGCTCAGTACAGGCCTCCCTCCTTCCCCGCTGCAACTCACAGGCTTTTCCCAACAAATGTGGCTTTTCTGCATGACCTAGCACAGCGCATCACCCTCTCTCCCAACCCCACCAGTCCTGGGAAGCCCCAGCTTGTCCTTTGCTCCCGGTTTCTGTTGGCCCCCATTGGTTTGTCATTTAAGATGTACCTTCACCTTAAGAAACATGTTCTGCTGGCTGTCTTTGAGCTCCAAAGCTGGGAGGTTCTGCCAAGTCCCTGCCGTCTCTTGGTTAGCACCCCTGCACCCGGCAGTCTTCCCTTCTATTCTGTGGCTCTGAATTTTAAATGTGTCTTCTTTTTATCAAAGGTAGCATCTTTGTCTCTGTTCCTCTTCTTCCTGGTTCTCTTGGGTGCCTTTTTATAAGAGAAATGGGAAACATTCCAACATTTTAGAAGTAGAGGCTTTATAAAGGATTTTGAGCAGGAAATGACCTGTGCCCTGTTAGGCCTTTCTGGCTGAAGTCTGAAGGAGGAACCACAGGGAGAAATGAATCCAGTTGCTTCCATTTTCTCATTTGCATGATGAGGAAACAATAGTACCTAATTTTCAGGGTCGTTGTGAGAACCAAGCAAGGTCATAGGTGCACAGGTCTGGCAGGAAGTGAGTGCTCGTCAGCGGGAGAGTGGATGGCCAGGACGGCATCGTGAGGCACACCATCTAGCCTCACTGCCTTCCCTTGAGAGAGGAGGAATCTGAGTCGTGGTGCTGAGTGATTTGGTTCTCAGCGGAGCAGATAGAGAGCCCAGCTCTTCCACCACTGCACCCACTGTGTGTTCACTGCACAGCTGCTGGAGGATTGGGCCGGCTGTGTGGAAGCACGGGCAGGCAAGCTTGGTAGTGCCCCCAGAGCTCAGATTCTGGACACTTAAGCCTGGGTCACTGGTCAGATTTGTAATCATATTTACAGACTTTTTTTCCATAGAGCAGACTGAGCTGCCCACCCTGTGAGAGATTTACATACACAGCATGAGTTCACAGGAGGAAGAAACAGAGGGATGGACTCTGGGTAAATCCATCCCCGCCCCAGCAGACAGCTCCACGTGTCTTTGGGTATTAGGAATGAGGTGTCTTTTACAACTTTCATTTTTCTAAATCAGCGCTGCATTCTTATTATGATAATGTCAATATCACTGATGAGCTCAGTAGTGTACTGGGATTGTGTTTCTTTCCTTGTACTTTTTATTTTTTTCTGGAGTTGCTTCTTTTTGTTTGTTTAGTTTTCCATGTATCTGTGGCTGCTCAGACTCTTCAATGACTATGTAAATAAACTATATTTCTCACACTGTCAAATGCATTCCTTATCTATCAACTTGGTTCACTTCTTCTTTCTGGGTATCTCCCCCCTGGCGCTTCGTCTCCTACTCCTGTGGGACCGGCAGCACCGCCCCAGTCCAAGGATTTCTCTTCACCACCACCTGGGGGAGTCTGACTCCTTTCCTGGACTGGGTCATTTTCCTACTCCTTGGCTAATTCACTGGTTTTGCTGTAATCTGTATTCTAGCAGCTTCCTTAGGTAAATTTTTGGAGACTTTGTATGTCTAAGATAATTTTATTCTACTTTTACATTTGACTGAGTGCTAAACTCTAGGCTGGGAATATCTTTCCCTTGGAATTAGAAAGGAATTGATCCTCTTTCTTCCATTAAAAAAAAAAAATTCTGTCACCTATTTGCTCCATTTCTCTCTGGAAACTTTTAGCATTATTCCTGCTGTTCTGAAATATGCTGGTAATATAACTTAGTGGGATGTTTTTTCATTTATTACGCTGAAAAGTTAGTGAGCTCTTTAAATCTGAAAACTAAACTTTGAGAAATTTTTTGACTATTTTTGTAATTTCCTCCTTCTGAAACTCCTAGTATGTACATGTTGGACTTCCTGGATTGATCCTTTGATTTTATTATTTTCTCTACTTCCTGATAGATTTTCTCAAAGTCATGTTCCTATTCTATTTGAGCTTTTCATTTCTCATGCATAATTTTTTATTTCTAAGGGATCCTGGCAGGTGTTAGGAGTGTTCTGGAGGGCCCCAGTTGTTCTTTTTCTCAGAGCCCCTCTTCCTGGAATCCCAGATTCCCTGTTTTCCATCATTTCCTTTGTATAGATTCCAGTTTCCTTTTGCCCCTGCATTGCCTTTTTCCTCTGTGTTCTGTCCTCTCCTGCATTTGCTTTGATCTGTGCATTTCATTTTGGAGGCTTCCCCCACGGATGGCAGGTAAGGAGCCCTGCGGGGGCTCTGCTGGCGGATATGTAGCCTGTTGCACACTCTGAGGAGTCTGGGCCTACTAGGCTTCTCTGGAGACAGATCCTCGGGTGGCTGCCCTTTGGGGTGAAGCCTCAGCTCCTGGCAGCCTGGAGAGAGGATTGGGCCGTGGCCTCACCCCCTCCCCAGCTGAGCCTCTAGGGAAGGGCGATGGGGCTGCTGCTCCCCCTCAGGCCGCCCCAGGCTAAGTGCTCTTCTCTCAGTCTCTGTGCTGGCCTGCTGGCCTCAGGAGAAAAAATAGACCACTCAGTCAGCTGAGCACAGTAGATTCTGCAAGAGCACATCACTGTCTCAAGCGTCCTTTGACTCCCCAGCCATGGCACCTCTGGGGCAATCCCAGACACCATCTTATCTCGGCCTATGTTTGATCAAGCTCACAGCCATCTGCTGTGCCGTAGGGCTCTGGGGGGTTGTCAGGGAAGCACAAGGAACTCTCTGACGACTTCAGCCCCTGGAGCCAGTCAAGGAAGGCGCTGTTTCTCCCATCTCTGCACCTTCCAAGGAAGCACCCTTTTCCCTGGATGGGATCCTGGGCCCCTGACACCGGTGCTGATGCCAAGGCGGAGGGGAAGCCCTGTCCTGTGTGGAGGGGTCAGTGGGTGGGGGCATGTGCAGGCAGTCCTTCCTGCAGGGTGGCTTGCTGCAGCCTTGCCTCTTGCCTGTGGGATCTGGGTCTGGGCTCCCTGGATTGCTCCTGGACTTTGTTCCCTGCAGGGTCTTAGCTGTGCCCTGAAGTGGGTACATTCAGAAGCCTGGCCCCAGGATGAGGAGATGAACCAGTAAACTCTACTGAAGTTGCTAGCAGGCTAGGGGCACAGTGACCCTCCAAGGCGCTCAGGCTAGTGTTGGAGACAAGCTTAACCAGCAAGAAGCAGAGTGAGTTGTTCGTTGCTTGCCTTGTGGGCACTGGACGTGGAGCTGGCTGCAGGGCTCAGGGAATTTCCTGGAGAAAGCGTGGGATGATCCAGAGAAGCTGGGTTTACATTCTATATGTGTCTGTATGCAAACATTTAAAACTTTTGAGAAAATACAGTACACCAAGATTACTAGTATCTATTATGACTATCAAGAGGATAATACCAAGAGTTTGGAGTATGCTTTTTAGCCAGAGTCCCCATAAACCAAACCACCTAAATTAAATAGATCAAATAATGTGCTGAAGAATTTACTGGCTTAACTAAGCAGCCTCTTCATTAATCCCTGACAACTGAATCTCTATAATGCCTGTGTGAGGTATTTCTCCACAGGCCACAAGTGCCAGAAGCTGTACAGATACTTCTGTTTAGCCAGTAAGTAATATCTAGAGCAATTCTGTTATGTAGCATAATTTTTACAAGAGAATGTAAAGTCTGTTGTGTAACCATAGCATTTACAGTAGAATCTGCTCTAGAGCCTGTCATGAGGGATACAATCTAATCGTTGCCTCTTTTACTCTAAACCGTGGAAAAAAGAACCTAATGAATGATGCCTTTCTAAAAGAATGAAGGCCTCTTAGAAATGTTCTCTTTAACTCATGGTGTAGATTGATGACTGAACCCATGTTCTGTTTCTGACTGATCAGGAGGCACCATATGTATCAGTAGAGTTTCTCAACTACATGGGACCATCATATTCCATCTATCAAGGTATAAGGTTATCCACTTATGAGGCTGGCTTCAAAATCCTTCACAAATAAAAGCATGAAATCTCATGAGTGCACACAATAGGCCCCCTTTTCACTTCTATTGTTCATAGAGACATAAGCAAGGGATAAAATAGGTCAAAGAGTCTCATGATACTAGAGAAGTCTTGATGTGTGATCTTGGGAAAAAGCCGTCAGCATCAAAACTGCCATCTTCTTTTGGGGAGAAATTTCCCTGGTTAGCTTTAAGGATTCCAATGGGTGTACAGTTCCAAGAGTGTGGAGTGACCGTTCTGACTTGTGAGATTATGAACCCAAGTTTCGAGGTTCCAAAGTTTTGCTGCAGTGTAGATGAAAAAGGCAGTCTTCCTCTGATATTCTCAGAAATCCAATCTTTAGGCGCCAGATTGTAAAACGGTTGATTGTCCTCAGTCAGTGAACCATAAAAAGCTTTCTTTACCTGGTGAAAATTCACTGTGGCATAATAATCCACTGTTACAATATCAGCCCTCTTGCGTGGGAAAGCTTTTACACAACCAGAATACATGCACTGAAAATGGCAATCGAATGAAATCCCTCTCCACATGTTTCAGTGGCCCATGAGGTAGCCGAATGTACCTGAAACTTTGATTGAATTCCCAGGAATATGGGTTTGGCAAATCAAACATTGGTCATAAACTATTTTAGCAATTGTAAGCCACCACACCAATGTATGTTTAATTTGGAGCATTTTATTTTTTCCATGGTAAGTCTTGGAATGCAGAACTTTTAATAACCAAAGCTTTAAGGACTCAGGAAGGATGAAACAGCTGTCCTGGCTCTCCATGAGTCCATGCTTAACACTGGATTTATGTCCTCTTGAATAGAGTTGTTTCTCCAATTTAGGTGCATAACACTGATAACTGAAAGGTTACCACAGGTAATTTGACTTAGACAATGTGGTTCATTTAAAATGTATAGCTCAACCATGTTAGTATTGGCTCATTTAGCTTAAAAACCTAGCAAAGTATTTTCTTGATATTCGATTAATTTTTGTTCTACCTGGGTTAATAGTTTTATAAACCAGTCAGTCTTTTCATTAAAGTTCCAGGAACTCTTACCCAGTCAAAATCACAATTCTAAAGTTATCAGAAACCTGTATTCAAAAGTGCTTTTCAGGGTTCTTTCCATCCTTTTATGAACCTCCTAAAAGGCGCCATATGTTCTAGGATTCTGCGTGTTTGTGAAGTTTTCAGAAACTGCGTCAGAATTCAGCAGTTAGCTGTCGAGATGACTTTAAACAGTCATAGTTAAAGACACAATTGACAAGGAAATTCGGTTATTTCTGTGGCCTACAATAACAACATAATAATCATAATTATGGTTGATAGCGTATACTCAGGCATATTAGAATTTTAGAAATCCCACAGAATTTCAGAACATGTATTAACATTCACTAAAATATAACCTGAAGAAAGTTAAATGTTATTCTTTGTGTGGACTGTGTGGGGTATGGCCTCTCTCCTGAAGTGGCATCTTATACAGATGACACATTGGTGCTGAGAGTTTTATCCATACATGCAACTATATTTTCAGAGATTGATTTCACTTCCTCCCCAGATGTTTTCTATTCAAGAGGTGAAACATTGGTATATTTGGACTCTCAGAACAGTGGTCTCGATTTTCCTCTTTCACCTGTGCTTACATGGGGTTTCTCAGAAAGCAGAGTCCCAAATAAAATGTGTATGCTATATGTTTTGAAGAACACAGTTCCAGGGAAGCAGGAGAAAAGGAGAATAAGTCAGAGAAGCAAGGAAAGCGCTGGGAACTGTGCCCCACAGAGCTGGCGGCTGGTGGTGGGACGTTCATGCCGCATTGAAGCTCCCATTGCACGTTTCCATTTTCTGAAAGACCTGTGAACTGCCGCATTTCACGGGAGAAGAAATGATCTGCTGACTAAGGTCCATCCTCCCATGGAAGATTAACGTCTCCATCTCTCCAGGCTGCACAGGCACTGAGCCAGTGGCTCCTCCACCCCATGTCTCTCACAAAGCTGCTTGTAGCCCACTGGGGACCAGCAGGCGTCCAAGGGCCCTGGGGAGGGGGGCAGCAGCTAGGCTGTGTCTCCTTCAGCCGTCTCTGAAACTGCCTGACCGGCTTGTTCTGTCCAATAATAGACGTGGCCACACTGCATTGATCTGGGAACACAATGTCATTTCTTCCCCGAGGGTGAAGAGACAAATCCAGCAAACCACAGAGCCCCGGTCACGAAGTAGAAAGCCATGGTCTCTGAAGATAATTGACATGGAGAGAGTTTAAAAAAGCAAAACCAGGTTGGGCACAGTGGCTCACACTGGTAATCCCAGCACTTTGAGAGACTGAGGCTGGCAGATCTCCTGTGCTCCAAAGTTCGGGACCAGACTGGGCAACACAGGGAGACCCCATCTCTACCTAAAATAATAAAAAAGACATGAGTGGGGCATGGTGCATGCCTGTGGTCCCAGCTACTCAGGAGCCTAAGGCAGGAGGATTGCTTGAGCCCAAGAGGTCCAAGCTGCAGTGAGCCATGATTGTGGCACTGCACTCCAGCCTGGGCCACAGAGCCAGACCCTGTGGCAAATAAATAAATAAATAGGCCCAGCATGGTGGTTCACGCCTGTAATCCCAGCATTTTGGGAGGCAGAGGCGGGCAGATCACCTGAGGTCAGGAGTTCAAGATTAGCCTTGCCAATATGGTGAAACCCTGTCTCTACTATAAATACAAAAATTAGCCAGGCATGGTGGTGGATACCTGTAATCCCAGCTACTCCAGAGGCTGAGGCACGACAATCGCTTGAACCTGGGAGGCAGAGGTTACGGTGAGTCGAGATCACACCGCAGCACTCCAGCCTGGGCGACAGAGTGAGACTCTGCCTCAAAATAATAATAAATAAATAAATACGTTGAAGAAAGCAGCAAAACCAAACAAGAGGTATAATCCCTAGGGTTTTAGCTGATCCCAAGATTGTAGACAATATTAATCATCTCCCTCTGCTGCCACCCATTCTAGATCCTTTCAGCCTAGCGGGTGGGGGTGGCCCACAGCTTCACCCCTGAGGGCTCTGAGGCCTTAGTTTCCCCACCCGGCTTCTCAGTCTGTTTCTCCATTTCATGTGTGATTTGTAAACATGTAGTTGGACTTTGTATTTTTTTATCCAGTCTGAAAATAGTTTTTAATTGAAGTGTTTCATTCATTTTCAGTTACTGCAATGACTGTTACCTTATTCTCATGTGTATTTCAAGCCCTAAGGATACTGTTACTGCTGTGCAGACAGTCAGTGTATTTACCGCTTACTTTTCCTTTCCGGTTCCCTTTGCTCCTTTCTGTGCTCCATGCATCCTGAAGGGCACTTCGTTCAAGACGACATTTTGGTTCATTACTTGTTCAGGTTTGTTGAACAATGTTACTATTTTTTAAAAAACAAAATCTGCTTTATTCCACTTTCAAACAAATTCCAGTTTTTGAGGATGTTTTCCCCAGGTATTAGGTTCGAGGTTTGCAGTCTTTTTCTTCTTTCAGAGCTTTGAGATCGTATTTCACTTTTTCCTGGATTCCATTATTTCTCAGATATGTCTTCTTTTTGCTCCTTTTAAGGTCATGTGTCTTTTTTTCCTCTGGTTACTTTTTTGTCTATCCATTATTTTCAGCAGTTTTAGTATAATGTGTGGTTTTCCTCGTATTTATCCCCTTTGGTGTTCACAGGGCTTCTTTTATCTATGGTTTGATATCTTTCACTGATTTGGAAAATTCTTGCTTAGTGTTTCTTTAGATATGGCTTCTCTCTCAATCTATTACTTCTGGGATTCCAGGTATATATATATTCTGGCTTTTTTTTTTTTTTTTTTTTTGTGCCATATCCCATATCTCTCCTGTGCCCTTTCTCCATTTGCCTTCTCTCTCACTGTGCCTCAGTCTGAATATGTTGTGCTGACCACCGGGAGAGGCCACTGTCATTCACCTGACGCCTTGCATGGCCTTCCTCCTCGGACATGCCACTGAGAGCCTAGGATGTTCTCGAGTCTTCTCCCCGACGGCAGGACTTCACTCCAGCTTCTGTTTCCCCTGCACGACGTCCTCGATAGCTTCCCATCCGCTCCTTTCCTCCCAGCGGTTGATTTTTTTGCTTAGCTTCTTGGAGTTCAGCCCTCCCACTGCATACCGTGAAGATAATGCACATGCAGGGTTTGGGGTTCTCTTCTCCGCGGCTCCCCTCTGTCTGTGCTGCTGACCCTTCTGTCCTCAGCCCAGTTACGCTTTTCTGCTGTGCTTGGGCTCTTTCCCTGTGGGCCGTGGAATAACTTCCAGGGGAAGAACCAGACTAAATTTGGAATGCAACTTACGAGTTTCCTTTCATTCAAGATTTGAGCCCCTTCTCTCAGGCTGCTTTGGTTGCTCTCTGCAATGCATACAATGGTTTTACAGGACTTTTCCAGCTTTTATCAACTGTATGGTGTGAGGGGGAGGCCTGGAGAGGCTGTGCCATTGCTGCTAGAACCAGAAGCCCTCTGCTCCTTGTTTTTCACACTCAACACTTTGTATGGGTGATTTTTTTGGTATAAGCTTCAGTTATTTAATGGCTGCATTATATTCCATTTTACAGATGTAGTGTTTGAACAAATCCCTTTTGGAGGGAAACAGGTTATTTCCAAGTATTCTGCTACAGTGAATATCCTTGAACATATTTAGTTTGTACACATGCAGTGAGAGTTGTAGGATAAATACCTAGGAGTAGAATCCCTGGGTCACATGAGTGGGTCACTCGTGCGGTGGAGTGTTCCTGCATATTGTATTCAGTGCCAGACTGCCTGAACTTGAATTCCAATTTTACTGTTTATTACATCTGTGGCCCTGGGGAAGATACTAAACCTCTGTGTGCCTCAGTTTCCTAATCTGTAAAATCTATCGCATAGGATCATTATTGTACATATTTAAAATATTGTTAGTTATTGCAAATTGCCCCCCTAAGGGTTTAAACAATTGACATTCTCACAAGCCGGACTTATCACACTTGTCAGTGCAAAGTATTATTAAATTTACTGGGTCTTTACCAAACCCAGAGGTGAGAAATGGCATGTAGATGTGGCCTTATTTTCCGTGTCTGAGTGAGGCCAATCATCTTTCACATGTTTATGAGCCTTGCCCATTTCCCTTTATGTGGTCTGAGGGTGTGTTCTTTGACAATTTTAATTGGCTTGTTCATCTTAAATTTATAGACTTTATATGTTTTTGAAAACTGGCCCTTTGGGATATCAGTAGCAAATATTTTGTCACAATTTTTTATTTGTCTTTTTACTTCACTTAACGGCATTTTTCGCTTCTATAGAATTCTCTAGTATTCTATGGGGAAATCAATTAATATTTCCTTATAACACATCTGCATTCTACTGAGAAACCTTCCATACTGTAAGAGTGTAACAACTTCTAGCTCTTTATGATTGTATTTTCAGGTTTAAATATTTGATTAACCTGGAATTGTCTTTGTCTGGTTGATCTCCTGGGTGTTCTGACATGATTGATTGAATAATCCATCATTTCCCACTGCTATGGAATGCTGTCTGTCTAGCTATGTATCTCTTAATTCTATCAGTCAGGGGCCAGCCAGAAAAACAAAACCATGCCACTGTTTTAATAGAAAGAAGTGGACATAGGGAATTGTTCGAACATGTTTAAATGGGTGGGAGGGACCCTGAGAGAGTAACGCAGAGGTAATACCATAGGAAGCAGCTCTTCCCCAAGCACTATGGGACAAAACGAAGAGGCTGGAGTGATCAGAGGCAGAGAAAGGGGCACTCTCTGCTGGGTGCTGCCACAGTGAGAGGGAACCTGGAAGGGTGGAAGCTGGAACCAGCGGTTCCTTCTGAGGGAAGGGTTGCTGTCAGGTGATACAGACAGAAACAGGCAAAGAGGGAGGCCCAGTGTCTCCCCGCCCCTCCAGCTGGTTTCTCACGACCCTTATTGGCAAAGCCTAACCGGAGGGCAGTTGGTCAAGCAGGGTGTGCGGAGCCCATCCCCAGTGCCACAGGGAGGAGAAGAGAGGGTGGGCTTTCTGCTGAAGACCGCAGCTCTATACCTGCATGCCCTATGTCTTGGAGAGATTTCTGACGTCCCGTTCCGTCCTGCGTAGCACCCCATGGTTGTAGTTGGCGGGCCCAGTGCCTGCTCGTTACTCTTCCAGGATATTCCTGGTTAGCCTTGTTCATTGATTTTTTGTAAAAGCAATATTGCTTCAAGTATAAATTGGGATTCTGTTAAATTTCTAAGTTGCTAGAGAGAACTGTTTATCACGTGGAACCACCAGGACAAGGCTTCCCATGAGCTTATGTCTTCTTTTGCTATTATTTAAACCTTATTATTTCAACGTGTCATGACTCTGCCTCTTTCTGTACCAAATTCTGTATAAATCCAAGTTCTTAGTCACAAGCAACAATCCAACCCTGGCTGGTTTAACTGCAGAAAAGGTGTACCGAGAGATCCTGGGTAGGTCTCAGAGTCACTGCGGTGCCACTCTTGCTGCTGGCCAGAGAGGCCACGGCCTGCCTGGTTGACCACATGGGCAGGTTCAGAGGGGCTTTGCTGCCAGGGGAGATGGTGCTGCAGCGACCATGATGGCTGTCCCAGCTCTGGCATCACTGGCTCCTGGTTCCAGGTCTGGGGTAGGGCATCTCACTGGCCATATATCAGGAGAGCTGGGACCTCTGCTGTACTGGTGGCCACCAATGGCAGCCACAGGCCATGGAGCCCTCAGATGGGAGAGAGGCCTTCTGTCAATGGATGACTTACAGTACATGCCACTCTGGACCAGTAACAGTTGCCCGAGAAATGCTCGCTCACATTGTCCCGAGCTGGCTCCTGAGCAGGACTGAAGGGGGGTGATTCTGGGGATGATCACAGTGCCACCACGCCAAAGCAGCTCACTGCTGGCTGTAAGCCAGGGAGGCACATGGCCAGGAGCTGGCAGGCTGGTCTCTTCATGAGCAACTGGTGACCTTGGACACGTTCTGTCCCTCCCAGGTCTGATTTTCTCTTGTGCACGGGAGGGAGGGGAAGTGGGAGGGCTAGAGGGAGGCTGTAGCCTACGTGGTTTAATTATTTTATTTGATATGTACCATACATGAAATGCTGTATATAAACTCTTATGCAACTTTAAATATAACAAAGGAACAGATGCCGTACGCCCATCACCCTGCTGAAGAAATACATGAACCACAGTTTAGAACTCTTCGTTGTCTTCCCCACCACATATCAATAGGCATTTTACTGAATTTTGTATTCATTATTATCTTTTTGTCTTTTTGTTATACTTTCCCACTATATTAGCCTGCTCTGGCTGCCGTAACAAAATACCACATACTGGGTGGCTTCAACAACAGAAGTATACTTTCTCCAAGTGCTGGAGGCTTCAGAAATCTGAGATCAAGTGCAGGCAGCATTATTTCCCAGCGAAGCCTCTCTTCCCAGCTTGCAGGTGGCTGTCTTTTCACTGTGGGAAGGGAAAGATATCTCTCTGTCTCTTTTTTTTTGAGACAGAGTCTCACTGTGTGGCCCAGGTTGGAGTGCAGTGGCCCGATCTAGGCTCACTACTCCCAAGTTCAAGCCATTCTCCTGCCTCACCCTCCCAAGTAGCTGGGACTACAGGCACACACAACAACGCCCGGCTAGTTTTTGTATTTTTAGGAGAGACGGGGTTTCACTATGTTGGCCAGGCTGGTCTTGAATTCCTGACCTCGTGATCCACCCGCCTCAGCCTCCCAAAGTGCTGGGATTACAGGCTTGAGCCACCATGCCCGGCCTCTCTCTTCTTCCTTTAAGGCCATGAATCCTATCAGATTAGGATGCCACTCTCATGACCTCTTTTAACTTAATTAACTCCCTAAAGGCCCTGTCTCCGAATACAGTCATATTAGCATGTACTTTTTTTTTTTCATATTAGCATGTATTCTTCTGGGACTTACCTTTTTCCAAAAACCATATGCTTATGAGATTCATCCGTATTGATGTGTACAACCGTTTATTTTTCAATGCTGTATAGTATTCTATTGTATGACTATTCCATATGCATTGACCCATTCTTTAATTGATGGTTATTTGGGTTGTTTGTCATTTTCAGCTAATAGTGGTTCTGTGAACGTGTAGTAAATGAACAAGGGTTTCTCTAGGGAATATATGTGGGAATGTAATTGCTGAAGAAAGGGCATCCTCAACTTTGCTGTTTTTGTGGTTGAAGATTTTGATACTATCCCTAGTATTTTCCTTCCCTGTATCCTTGTCCCTTGCCATGTGGCCTTGGAACTCCCTTTATGGGGAGGTAGAGTCTACTGTTTCTTCCACAAGCCTAATGCTGTGCGTGGAAGCCTAATCTGGAAGCCTAATGCTGTGCACAGGGGCCTAATCCTGTGCTGTGTGATGCTTTGTCGAGCAGAGTGCAGCAAAATCATGGCATGCTGCTTTTGAGCTTCTGGCATGTCTGCTCTCTTGGAAACCTGTGAATGAGCCTGGGCTAACCTGCTGGCAGTGGTAACACTGGGATGCAGAGAAGAGCATCCAAGCCAAGACCAGTGGATGAGTTTCTTGTTGCTGCTATAACAAAACACCAAAAATCTATGGTTTGAAACAATACAAATGTATTATCTTACAGTTCTAAAGATCAGAAGTTAAAAATGAGTCTTACTGAGTTAAAATCAGTGCAGGCAGAACTGTGTCATTCCAGAGGCTCAAGGGGAGAATCCACCTCCTGGCCTTTTCTAGAGGCTGCTCACATTCTTAGGGTGGTGGCCTCTTCATCTTCAGAGTCAGCTGCGCAACATCTTCCCATCTCTCCTGGTCTCTGACTTGGCTGCCCTCATCATCACATCTCTCTCCCATCCCCCTGACTCCTTCTCTCCCTTGCAAGGGCCCTTGTGCTTGCGTCATTCACCCAATAGTCCAGGATAATCCTCCTTTCAGGAGCCTTCACTCAGTCATGTCTGCAAAGCCCCTGTGGGGCACAGTCAGAGCTAACCAACACATACCTGCTGTTCTTTTTCCAGTTTCTTCATTTGATCCTAGCTCAATAATTTTGAGATTTTTTCATTTTGGGTAGAACATATATGAGTGTACATTTGCCTCTAAATGTTGCTGCCTGCATCTCACACATTTCGATGTGTAGCATTTTTATTATCATCCAGTTCTAAACAATTTTCTGATTTCTGCTTTTAATTAGTCTTTGATCTATGAATTGCTTAGAAGTGTGATTTTTACATTTCCAAGCATATTTTATTCAATTACCTTTTTGTTACTTATTTCTAACTTAATTACACTGGACCCAGATGATATAGTCTAAATAGGAATCAAGTCTTTGAAATTTACTTAGATTTGCTTTATGGGGGTAGCATGTGATCAATTTTCTTAATAATTCCAGGCATGCTTATATGTATTATGTATTTTTCAATTGTCAAGTGCCATATTTTAAATTTATTCACTAGGTCAAGTTTATCAATTGTGTTGCTCAAAATTCAATATCCTTGTTTATTTCATCTGTTTGCTCTACCATTTAGGGAGAGAGCACTCAAACTTCTCTATGAAGGTCGATTTGTTAATTTCCCCTCAACATTTTGTCAATATTTGCTTTGTAAATTTTCACTCTCTTATTTATGTGTTAATTTTAACTCCTTTGATAAATTGGAACTTATCACGCAGCCACCCTCTTTACTCTAGTAAGGTTGTTTAGCTTTAAAGTCAGCTTTGTGCCTTCTCTTGGCTTTTATTTAGTGAGTATTTTTTTCTATCTTTTTTTTTTTTTTGAGGCAGAGTCTCTCTCTGTTTCCCAGGCTGGAGTGCAGTGGCACGATCTCAGCTCACTGAAACCTCCACAACCCGGGTTCAAGCAATTCTCCTGCCTCATCCTCCTGAATATCTGGGATTACATGCACATACCTGGCTAATTTTTGTATTTTTAGTAGAGACAGGATTTCACCATGTTGGCTAGGCTGGTCTCAAACTCCCGACCTCAGGTGATCCTCCCACCTTGGCCTCCCAAAGTGTTGGGATTACAGGCGTAAGCCTCCACTCCCAGCCTGAATTAAGTTTTAATTGGAGGATCCAGGAAAGGCTATCTTTTGCTATACTTCCAACTGATTGTTTGACTTCCACCCATTCTTATTGTTTGTTTAGTGTAATATCTTAAAAATAACATACACCAAATTTAAAAGTAAATGGACAATATTGTTTCCCCACCATCAAATTTTAGTCATTTAAATTTATTGATTTAGTACATTTAAAATAGTTGTTCAGATTCTATCATATTATTTTATGCTTTCTATTTGTCCTGACTTTTCTATTTATTTTTTCTTGCCTGATTTTGGATGAGTTACCTTTTCTCTCATTTCATCTGTTTCTTAGATTACTTAGAAAGTTATCCTCCTGTTACTGGTTACTGGTTACCTCAAACATTTTAACTTGCATACCTAACAAAGCCTTAGATTAATATTTCTACCTTCCTCCTGAAAACTGGTAGACTTTAGAATGCTTTAAGTATAACTACACCTTTCCCACGCATATGCCACTGTTATATAATCCTTTTTTTTCCCATTTTTTCTAAAGCCTCAAACTAGACATTTTTGTTGCTTCTATGCAGTCAACTAGACAATGATGATTTCTATTTATGTGCACAGTCTCCAGTGCTTTTTCTATTTCTTCATACATCTCAAATCTTCCACCTAGAGTAATTTTTCTTCTGCTACAAATACATCCCTTGAAGTTTTTTTTTAATGTGTATTGCTAGGAATACTGTCTTTAGCTCTTGTGTTCTGTCAAGGTCTGGAAAGTCTGTTTTTCTGTATATAAAATTTTAGGAAGACAGTTCTTTTCTCGGTACCTTGGCAACATTATTCCAGTTGCCCAGGCTTCCATTGGTTTTGTTTGGTTTTTGAGATGGAGTCTCACTGGGTCGCAGTGAGTGTGATCTTGGCTCACTGCAACCTCTGCCTCCTGGGTTCAAGCGATTCTCCTGCCTCAGCCTCCTGAGTAGCTGACAGGCACGTGCCACCATTCCCTGCTAATTTTTTTTTTGTATTTTTAGTAGAGACGGGGTTTCACCATATCGGTCAGGCTGGTTTCTTCCATTGTTTTTTGAGAAGTCAGCTGTGAGTTTAATTGCTTTTCCTTTGTCTTTTATCTCTGCCTACTTTAAATATCTCATCTTTGTATTTAGCTGTCTGCAGTTTCACATGATGTGCTTCAATGTGGGTCGCTTATCTAATTTGTAATCGGTTAGGTTTCTCAGATCTGAGATTTGATATCTTTCAACAATTCTGAAAAATTGTCAGCTATTATCTCTTCAAATATTTCCCCTTCTACATTTTCTGTATTATATTCCCAAGTTAGTTGGGAAATATAATTAAGTTAGTTAGTCTTTTCCATTTCAACCTCAATTTCTTTTAATCCCTCTTTCATATGGTTGTCTCTTTGTCCCTCTGGCTGCATTTTTGGTAATTTATCTAGATCTGTCTCACAATTTGCAAAGTCTCTCTTCAGTCATGTCTAACATGCTGTTCAATCCATATTAAATTCACCTCTTAATTCTAATTTTTACTTCAAGAAGTTCTATTTAGATATTTTCCAAATTTTCTTGGTTATTTAAAAAAAGGATTATGCCTGCTCATATTTTAAGATCATTGTTAATGTCTTAAAACATCTTGAACATTTTTATATTAACCCAGTGTTGGTGATTCAAGGATCTGTAGTATGATGCAGCTGTCATCTTGTTTCTTCTTGCTCTCATTCATGGTGTCTTACCTCCCTCTGTGGTTTTATGAGATTTGACCATGTGAAACTCCATTATTTGAGGTTCTTTGACTCCGGAAATTCTCTGCAGCCTAAGTGGAAGATCAGATCATCCGGGATAACCATACCAACCACAGACTGAGGTCTTTTGACCACTAACATAATTTGAAGCCTAACTCTAAAACCGTCTGAAGAGTCTGAAGAGTGGCTTCTACTTAACAATTCTCGAGGAATTTTCTTCTTCTACATGGCACCAAGGTCAAGGCAGGCAAATTCCCTTGCTGCTCCCTTCTGTTAGGTTAAATTATCATTTACCTTTATTCTGAGAGTGTAACCCTTGCGCATTCCAGCTTTATAGTGGTATCTCCATGACATTCTCCACTGTTGTGGATCCTTCGCTTCCTCTCCTCACTCCCACATCCTGAGTAGCTGCCCAAATAGAGCTCATGTCCCAGGATTCAGCAGCTCTGCATGTTCACCTTCCTGGTTCCAGCTGTCAGCAGCATTCTGGCTTCTGTGTGTTGGTCAGCAAGTTGCATTCACAGTGGCCATGGAGAGTGTGCAGCCAGCCATCGGAGGGACATAGATCAAGGCTTCACTTAGACCAGAGCCTGCTTGATTGCCTTTACTTGCTTCCATTTCCAAGTAGGATTTCAGTGTCATGGTAAGAGAGCCTTCTCTACTTAAAAAACGGTCAAAATGGTCCAGGTGCAGTGGCTCATGCCTGTAATCCCAGCACTCTGGGAGGCTGAGGTGGACAGATCATGAGGTCAGGAGATCAAGACCATCCTGGCCAACATAGTGAAACCCTGTCTCTACTAAACATACAAAAAAATTAGCCAAGTGTGGCAGCATGCTCCTGTAGCCCCAGCTACTTGGGAGGCTGAGGCAGGAGAATTGCCTGAACCCAGGAGGCGAAGGTTGCAGTAAGCTGAGATCAAACCACTACACTCCAGCCTAGTGACAGAGTAAGACTCTGTCTCAGAAAGAAACCAAAGAAACAAACAAACAAAAAACAAAAACTGTCAGAATGGTGAAAACCATCAGTTGAGCTTCTCTGAAAAGGCCCAATTCCACAATTATATTTTGATGTTCTAAGAAGTTAGCCATAATTGGATGCTGCTGCATTCAGCATATAATTTTTAACCTCAGTTTGCCAGACTGTGGACTCAAGAACTCTAGGAAATGGTAAAGATGGCCTGGTGCCTCCTGGATGGAAAGTGGCCCCGGACCATGCCCAGCAGCTGTCGTTAGCGGAGCATGTACAGGTATGGGAGCATGGCACTGGGAAGCATCATGAGTACCTCACTGTTGGTCGCCAGGAGCCATGTGTGAGTCCTGGCGCCAATGTGGTGGTAACTGGTCAGCATCATGTCCAGGGAGAACACCACCCCTGTGCTCACATACAATGTGATCAGCACTGAGTGGATCAGCAGGGTGCCCCTGGCCCGGGAATAGCCCTGCCCCCAGATGCCTGAAGTCTTGGCCTCTGCATAGATCCTCCAGAAGCAGTAGGCAATGAGAGCCATGCAGAGGAAGAGAACACAGAGAATGGAGGTGTAGGTAACAATGACCAGGGGGCCACATCCTTGCTGGGTGCCCATGCTCAGCAGCAGAAAGCATGAGGCTCCTTGCTCCTCCAGCTGGGCATCCTGCCACTTACTGAGCCAAAGAAGGAATGAGGGGAAGCAGCAGGACACCAGCCAGATGAGGGCCACTGACTTCCAGGCAGTCCCATGGGACATGAAGGAGAGGTAGCGCAAAGGATGAGTGACTGCCAAGTACGTGTGCAGCACAACGGCTGTGAAGGACAGGATGGTGCTGGTGCAGGCGGCAAAGACAGCGTCAGCGAGGATGCCACAAGCCATACGGCCCAGCTCCCAACCACCCAGGCTGCTGGAGGAGATGAGCATGTGGAGGAGAATGTAAGGCCAGGTCTGAGAGCAGGATATTGGCCAGCAGCAGGTAGTGGGGCTCCTGCCGCAGCCGTCGGTTCCACAGGATGGTCACCAGCAGCAGGGGGCTCACAGCGAGTGTGGCTGCAGCCAGCAGGCTCGAGGGAAGGAAGAGCCAGTGCAGCATGGAGCTGGGCACCCTGAGGTACCCCAGGCCCAAGGAGGTATTGCTGGCTGCTTGGGGCATGCAGGGTGTCTTGCTGATGAGTTGGACCAGGGCTGGCCAGGCTGTACTGTGCACAGGGCAAGGTGCCAGCTCATCCCCCATGCTTCCTGGTAGGAATGGCTGGCTTTGTCACAGGTTGTTGGTTCTGCAGCTGCCCAGAGTGTTGGTCTGCCCCACAGGGGTCCTGATGGCACCACTGCTCTGTTGAGATGCCAAGCTCTGGCAGGCCTTAGGAATGACTGCTTAATAAAGATTTTAAAAAATGTGAATTCCAACTCAAACCTGGCTTCCAGCATTCACATCTCTGCCACTGTGGGGTTGCATGTGTGTGGGCAGACATAACAGATCATCTCACTGCCACCGTTTCGCAGTCCCTGACCTCTCCAGAAGCATCCCCCATTTCAGTAGCCCTCAAAGCTGTCTGCTTGGCTCACAGGGAGTGTGCAGTGGATGCTCACCACACTGGATTATATTCAGGGCAACCCTGCCAGAAAGAAAGGAGCAGCTGTCTGGAACTAGGATCACTGGGCTGTAGATGTGGTCTGACCTCTGTCGAGCTAGAGGCTCAGCAAATTGGACAAAGATGGAGGGGCCTGGGCACACTCACATTTCCTCACAAAGCCCTGGGTGTGGCCTCCAGCTCAGCATGACCCTGTGCATGCATGTGAGTGTGTCTTCTACACCCCTCCCACCCAGGGCTCCATGTGAGAGTGTTCTGTGCCCCTAAAACCTCAGTTGACTTGTAGGGTCGCTGTGTAATGGAAACGTCCCTTCCTCTGGGGAGGAGAAGGCCTGGGAGGCAGAGACCTCATAGGAGCTAGTGGGGAGGAGCAGAAGGCAAACTCCCCAGGCACGGCTTGTCGGGGGTGTAGCTCAGGCAGAGCCAGTGGCCAGGGCAGCTGGTTGTTGTTGTTCGGGGATCCAGTTCAGGTGGATCCCCCCCACTCTCGAGGTGCTGGCTGCGTGGCCTTGAAAAGCTTTGCTCCAATTTCCTTATTTGTGAAACACGAGTGCCTTCCACACTGACCTCATGGAAATGTTGCCGAAGCCCAGAGGTAAAGGACTCAGCACAGTGCATAGCCTGAAGTAGATGCTCAGTCAATGTTAGGTCTTCCACTTACAGCATCCTCCGAGGCTCGGTCCCTTCTGCCCACAGATCCCCTGTCATCACTGCACAACCGGCTGCGCTTGGCTGCTGGCAGTCTGAGAGCCCTGCCCAACACCCACCGCCGGCCTGGCAGATTGCTCCAGAAGGCAGGAGCCGCGTGGGGACAGGCAGGATATTTTTAGGGTCAGAGAGAGGCAGAAATCTCAGATGCTGGGAGTGAGACCATGCCCACTGCTGCCCAGGGACCATGCTAGTCACAGCCCGAGACCACTTCCACAGTCTCCCAGGGAACAACCCCGGACCACGCCCTCCGCAGACCTGGACCAAGCCCATCTCAGCCCGGGGACCACGCCCATCACAGTTCCGGACCACGCCCGCCGCAGCCAGGGACCACGCCCAGAGCCGCCCGGGACCACGCCCTCCGCAGCCAGGGACCACGCCCATCTCAGCCCGGGGACTACACCTGCTGCATGCCCGCCGCAACCAGAACAACCCTGGACCACGCGGAGAACAGACCCGGACCACGCCCGCCGCAGCCCGGAACCGGGTTCTCTGAGGGTCTGTTACAGCAGCTGCCGGAAGCAGCGGCGCCTGCGCCCTCATGGCCGATTACGGTACAGAAGCTAAGGGTTGTTCTGAGAAAGCCCATCTCCTCTTCCAGAGAAACCGCGATGCCATAGGGCGGACTACCTGCCCCAGCTGCCCTGGCCTGCACTCCCTATGGGCCCCTTGCACTTGGTCCCAGGCCCCGAGAGGGAGCGCAGCCCTTCTTAGCAGGTCACGCCCTCTGCGCGGGCGCCCTGTGTGCTGCAGGGCTTTGGGCCAAGGCCAAGGCTCTCTCTGCTGTCCCGCGCACCAGAACGATGCTCGCCGGCCTTTGGCGTCTTAAAATGCAGATTCTCTGGGGGAGGGAAACTCGTTAAATGACAACCCCTCAGTAAAAATGTAGCTGTGAGCTAAATCCTTCTTATAGCCCGTGGCAAGAAGCAACTTCACGGAACCGGAAAGCGCTAATTCCCATGGTGTAAGAGCCCCGCCCCCCCCACCCCCCACCCAAAAGAAAGAAAGAAAGAAAGGGGATACTGAACCTGCCTCCCGCCGAGAATCATCTTAGGACTTAAATAGCCCATAAAACAATTTCAGAGCTCTGCGAGGATGCTGCCCCGATGGGAACAACAGGTTGGTCTCACTTGCCGAGGTCCCCTATCTAGGCTGCCCTCCTGGGAAAATGCAGACTGAGGCCCTACGGAGTGCAGGCCAGGACAGGGAGGTGGGGTCCGCCTTATGGCATCGCCGTTTCTCCTGAAGGGAAGATGAGCTTTCTCAGAACCACCCTTAGTTTCCGTACTGTAATCAACCCCAGATGTGGGATCACCCAGCCCTGGTTAAGACCCCACAGCCTTTAACTGCTCTGCCCCGTTCCTGTAATCATGGGTTAGGACAGGCCTGCTGGCCATGGGTGCATACGCAGGGTGGGTGTGTAGCACAGCCTGGTGAATCTGAACGTAACTAAAAGTCGAATCTCAGCCATCCGTGGCACTTCAAGAGCCTGAAGATGCTGGAGTGTCCCTGCCCTCTAGGAAGCTGGAGGTAAACTGAGGCTATAGGCGTGGCTAATGCAAACATGTTCAAACCGCAGAATGGACGAGCTCCTGGCTCCTCCCACTGAGGTATGGTAATAGTGACCACCCACGGCCTCATCGTGGAGCCCCATCTGTACAGGCACTGGGCATATCTCACAGAAATGACAAGCTCTCTGTGGGAAACTGAAGCCCAGGGAGGTTAAGTGCCTTGCCTAAGGTCACCTTTTGAGAGAGTTCAGTGTTAGTAAGAAGCCATCTTTCCTGAGAACTTGCAGACCCTGTTGCTGTGTCCCCCAGTGATGGCAGCAGGAGTTACTCACCGTGGTGTCAGATTGAGGCTCAGGGGTCAGAGTGTGGGTAGTGGGCACTGGTAGAGGTGACTGAGACTCCCAGCTGGGCCCTCCATCACACAGGATCTCCCAAAGGCAGCTGGCAGCCAGGACTACCAGGTCGGAAAGAATGATCTAAACAGGGGCTCTTGGTCCCCTGGCAGCAATACAATGTCCCTCAGCAACTGGTCATGTCACCTGACTTAGCTGCAGGAGCAGAGAAAATCTCCACCCCTGGGCCCTCATCATTGCACCTGGGTACATGCATGTGTGGCAGAGGTAATGCACAGAGAACTGATGTGGCAAATTCTGGGTGCCATTTTACATTTCCTTTCATACCCCGGAACCCTGCTGAGGATCAGGAAATTGATGTGCATATGAGGCCAGTTAATTTTCCCAAGGCCACCTAGCAAATAAGTGGCAGAGAAGAGGCATGTCTCACTCCAAATCCTATGTTATTTCCATCCTCACTCCATCTGTTTCCTGAATGATCTTTCTACCTCTATCTTCCTGGCTGGCATTGGTACTGGACTCTTCATCATCTTCATAATCTCCATCATATCAGTCAACACATTTTCATTACCTTCACTTCTTCACCACTATCACCATCACCCTCACCCTTATCTCATCATCATCACCATCACCGTCATCGAATTACCACCATCACCATCACAATTGTCATAGTCTGTTTAGTGCTACTATAACAGAATACTTGAGACTGGGTAATTTATAAAAAACAGAGATTTATTTCTTACAGTTCTTGAGGCTGTGAAGTTCAAGATCAAGTTGCCAGTGTCTTGTGAGGGCCTTTTTGCTTGTCATACCATGATGGAAGGTGGAAGGGCAAGACAGCATATGTGAGAAAGAGAAGGGAAGGAGGCCAAACTCATTCTTTTATCAAGAACCCCCTCCCAAGATAACTAACTGCTTCCACTTCCATTATAACACCATTAATTCATTCATGAGGTCAGAGTCCCCGTTACTTAATCACCTCTTAACGGTCCTACCCTTCAACACTGTTGCATTAGGGATTAAGCTTCCAACACATGAACTTTAAGAAACACATTCAAACCATAGCAGCCACATCATCACCACCACCGTTGTTATTACCATCATCATTATCATTCCTATCTTCATCGGCACCATCCATCACTATTATCACCATCTTCATCACCATCATCCTCCTCCTCTTCACCATCATTTTCACCACCATCATATCATCTTGTGATGGTGATTATCCCGTATTAAATAAAACTCCTCAGTGATTTCTCATCGCTCTTAAGATAAAATTGAAAATCTTGGTCTTAATGCACAAACCCTGTTGCAGCCCATCTGTATTAGACCATTCTTGCATTCCCATGAAGAAATACCTGAGGCTGGGTAAGTTATAAAGAAAATAGTTTCATTTTGGCTCATTGTTCTGCAGGCTATACAGGAAGTGTGTTGCCAGCGTCTGCTTTTGGTGAGGGCCTTAGGATGCTTACAATCACGGTGGAAGGCAAAGGGGGAGAAGGCATGTCTCATGGCAAGAGTGGAAGCAAGGTGTGCGGGGAGGTCCTAGATCTCACATGAACTGACAACTCACTTATCACCAAAAGGATGGTGCCAAATCATGGGATCTGCTCCCATGATCCAGTTACCTCCCACCAGGCCCCACCTTCAACATTCAGGATCACATTTCCACATGAGATTTGGAGAGGACAAACATCCAAACTATATGACTATCGCTTGTCCCTCCCACATCAATCCTCTCTGCTCCAGCTCTCTTGCCTCCCTTCTACTCCTTAAAGAATGCACAACCTTTGTTATCTGGGGATATTGCTACCCTTTTCAGACATTTCACTTCTGCTCAGCCATATCTCAGTTTGAATGACTCTTCTGGAAAATGTCTTCTGATCCTTAGAATGAATCTCAGTTCTCTGCTTTATACGTGCATACTTCAGAGATGGTGCAGGGTTGGTTCCATACCAGCTCAATAAAGTGAATATCACAAGAAAGCAAGTCACACGATTTTTTTTTTAGTTTCTCAGTGCATGTAAATGTTATGTTTACACTTTAATGTAGTCCAATAAGTGTGCAATAGCACTATGTCTAAAAAACCCAATGTATATATCCTAATTTTCAAATACTTTATTGCTAAAAAATGCTATCATCTGAGGCTTCAGCAAATTATCTTTTTACTAGTGTAAAAAGTTGATGACTGCTGACTGATTCGGGTGGTGATTGCTGAAGGCTGGGGTGACAGGGGCAATTTCTGAAAATAAGACAAAGAGATTTGCTGCATTGATTGACTCTTCCTTTCATGAAAGATTTCTCCATGGCATGCAATGCTGTTTTATAGCATCTTATCTACAGTAAATAGAACGTCTTCCAGAAATGGACTCAATCCTCTCAAGCTCTACTGCTGCTTTATCAATGAAATGGATGTAATATTTCAATATTTTCACCAGGAGTATATTCCATCTTATTAAACCATTTTCTTTGCTCATTCATGAGAAGCAACTCCTCATCTCTTACAGTTTTATCATGAAATTGCAACAATTCAGTCACATCTTCAGACTCCACTTCTAATGCTAGTTCTCTTGCTATTTCCACCACATCTGCAGTTACTTCCCCCGCTGAAGTCTTGAACCTCTCAAAGTTATCCATGGGGGTTGAAAACACCTTCTTCCAAACACCTGTTACTGTTGATATTTGACCTTCTACCATGAATAATGAATGCTCTTATTGGCATTTAAAATAGTAAATTCTTTCCAGAAGTCTTACAAGCAGGGCAGTGACAAGGTTGCTAGGTGGAGTCTGAATGTCCACCTAGGATGTTTCTCTAGCAGGAAGAATCATATGGTCAACTGTGCAAGATGTGCTGAGTCGTCTCCCACAGCATCCACCCCACGCTCCCCAGCAGTGTGTGAGAAGGCCCTGCCAGATGACCAGGGGACACTTGGAGAATCCGGGGCCCTCCAGGGTGGGCCAGTCTCCCGTCAAGTGCTGTGAGATTTGCTAAGTTCATTCAGGCACCACTTTGGAGACGGACCCTCTGCACTGAGGAGGAGGTGGTTTCCTGGTTGGCTCTAGATGCATTGCGCCATAGGTAGCATAAGAAGCTGTGTTCCCCGCCTGGTCACATGGTAGGACAGCCATCTGTCGTCACCATCCCTGCAGCACCAGCACATCGGATGCCAGCAGGAGTGGACGGCCCCACTTCTCCAGGTGTCTTCACCTGCCGCTTACCGGAACCTGCTCTGTCCAGTCAGGCACTGAGGGCTTCTCCAAATATAGCTGAGACCAGAAAGGGATTCTTTGCCTCCAACATCAGTGACCCAAGTCCTCTGGAACTACGTCCGAGCACTTTCCTCTCTCAGACAACATGCAGGCAGGGTAGTGGCACCCCTCACTCTCAGCATAGAATGGAACATAGCCTGCACACCCGTAGATGATCTGAAGGCATCAGGGGACCATAGGACAGCAGCCTAAGCCTCAGAGGGGAGGCTCTGCGCAGGGGTGCGCAGTGAGGGGTGGCGCTCTCGGCCTGCCCCTCAGCCAGCCTCTCTGTTCTTCCTGATCCTGCACAGTGTCGCTCTGGAATGGAGGGCAGTCAGTGCTTTCCGTCAGCCCCGCCACCATGGCTAGGGAGGAGAAGGCAGTCGAAGAGGCCTCAGGGAGCAACATCCCCCACTGCCCAGGCTGTCATCAACATTAATGAGACATGGCCTCTGCCCCAAGGTGCTTGTAGAGAACTTGATTGGATTGAAGGATGCAAAGTATTGTTTCTGGGTGTTTCTGGGTGTTGCCAGCAGAGATTAACATCTGAGTCGGTGGACTGGGAGAGGAAGACCCACATACAGTGTGGGTGGGCACCATCCAATCGGCTGCCAGCATGGCTAGAAAAAGCTCACTTGCTAAGTCTCCCGGTCTTCATCCTTCTTCCATGCTGAACGCTTCATGCTCTCGAACATCAGACTCCTAATTCTTCAGCTTTTGGACTCTTGGACTTATGCCAGAGGTTCTTGGACCTTTGGCCACAGACTTAAGGCTGCACTGTTGGCTTGCCCACTTTCTAGGTTTCTGAACTTGGACACAGCCACTCCTGGCTTCCTTGCTCCTCAGCTTGCAGATGGCCTATTGTGGGACTTCACCTAATGATCATGCAAGTCAGTTTCTCCTTAATAACCACCCTTTCGTGTGTATGTATATATCATCTATCGATCAATCAATCTATCTATCTATCCTATTAGTTCTGTCCCTCTGGAGAACCCTGATGAATACAGTGAGAAAGGTGGCTGGCACACCAGGGACCCACAGAAGAAGAGAGGGAACTCAAAAGTCCCCGCTGAGTACTAAAAGGAATCCTGGAAAGAGTGAACTTTCCTTCTCCACGAGAGGAGGAGAAACAGGACGCTCCTGCGGATCTGGGGTGGTGTGGATGGCTTGAAGGGGGATGCAGGAGCCACAGGTACACTGAGGCTGCCAATGGAGGGAAGAGAAGGTACCAGTCCAGGGTTTGGGACTGTGATTTTAGGTCCTGGGCCTGCAAGCTGATTAAGACCCTATCAAACAGTTTAACGCTGCCACCTCGTGGCAAGCTTGGAGCTACTTATTCCTGGAGAAGAGGGAAAGAGCAAAAATCCATCTGGTGGTGAGAATGCAATGAGAAGAGAAAGGCACTGCCTGTCCGGGACCCAGGGCATGAGGGAGCACAGCCCCTCGACATCTCGAGCCTATGGAGACAGGCTGTGTGGGCAGTGGTCAGCAGAGCCCTCCCGCTGAGGCCCAGTCCTGTCCTGACCCTGCCTGCAGGTCACTGTGCCACTGGGTGATGCCGGCTCCTCATCTGTAAGGCGGAGGAGCGTCGGGGCAGCTGTGAGGCCTCAGGACACTTGCCCCACTGGGTACCCACAGCCTGCCTGGCGTCCCACCTCTGCTCACTGCAGCACTACAGGCTGTCACCAGGTACTTCCTCCTCCGTAGGCCCACCCAGCTCATGACTGTGGCAGCCCCATCCCACGTGCAGGCGGGGTCTGTCTTCTGTGCTCCCTTGGGAGCAGAGTGGGCCAGACAGGTGGGGTCAGGGTTAGGGCCAGCAGTATGACACAGAGGGGCTGGTGGCTGGCAGGCCTGTCCATGCCCATGCTCCCCGCATGTGGTGGGTTTTCCTTGGCTTCAGCCTCCTCATCTGCAAAATGACAGTGCGCATTGTGAGGTGATGTGGTACGGGAAGTGTGGTCCCTGGACGCCTGAGGAACAGCCCAGATGGTGGGCAGTGCATTCTAGCACCTCAGCTCTCCAAAGCCCCTTTCTCCACCCTGAAGACAGTGTTCCTGCAGCCCTCCAGGACGAGGCCACCTTGGTCCTCACCCACCTGCCTAGTGTGTTTCGGTCCCACCCAATGTCACCCAGCCTCTGTGACACCTCCGCACCCCACACTGGGTGCCTCCTCTGCGGCCCCCTCAGGCTTCCTGCCTGGCCCACTCCTTCCAGCTTCCCTATAAAATTCTCAGTCTCATCCGCTACACCTCTGGCTACGCTGGGGAGGGGTGCATTACTTTTTTTCCAGTATTTTTTAAATTGTGGTAAAATATACATAATAACATAAATTTGTCATTTTAACCAGTTTTAAGTGTACAGTTCAGTGACAAGAAGTACATTCACATTGTTGTGCCCCATCACTGCCATCTGTCTCCAGGACTTTTTCATCTTTCCAAACTGATGCTCTGTCCCCATTCAACACAAACTCCCCACTCCCCGCACTGCAGTCCCCACCATTCTACTTCCTGTCTCCAGGACTCTGGCCTCTCGGGACCTCTCAAGGCACCTCATGGGAGTGGGGCCCCACAGGTGCCTTCTTTCACTTAACATCATGTCTTTAAAGTTCATCCATGTAATGTATCAGAATTTCATTCCTTTTCAAGGGGGAATACTCTCCCACTGTATGTTTAGACCACATTTTATTTATCCATTTATCTACAGATGGAAGCTTGGGTTGACTCCACCTCTGGGCTTTGTGAATAATGCTTCTAGGCAGACAAACTGTCTCTTTAAGACCCTGCTTCCTGTTCTTCCAGTGTATATCCAGAAGTGGAATTGCTGAACCACAGGCTAATTCTGTTTAATTTTTTGAGGAACTGTCATAACTGTATGTTTAATTTTTAAATGAAGTTTAAGTTTTATTTTTTAATTTGATGTTCAGTTTTTTTGAGGAACTGGCATTCATAGCAGCTGCACCATTTTAGAGTCTCAACAGCAGCGCAGAGGGTTCCGGCTTCTCTACACCCTCGACAACAGTTTTTATTTTCTGTGTATTTAATGGTAGTCATCCCAAGGGATGTCAAGTGGTGTCTCATTGCTTTGATTTGCCTTTCCCTAATGATTACTGGTGTTGAGCATCTTTTCATATGCTATTGGCTATTTGCATGTCTTCTTTAGCGAAATGTCTATTCAAGCCTGGGTGCATTCGCTCACATTTGTAATCCCAGCACTTTGGGAGGCGGAGGTGGGCAGATGACCTGAGGTCAGGAGTCAGACCGGCGTGGCCAACATGGTGAAACCCTGTCCCTGCTAAAAATAAAAATTAGCTGGGCATGGTGGTGGGTGCCTGTAATCCCAGCTACTCAGGAGGCTGAGGCAGGAGAATCACTTGAACTCAGGAGGCGGAGGTTGCAGTTAGCCAAGATTGCGCCATTACACTCCAGCCTGAGCGACGAGAGCGAAACAGTCTCAAAAAAAAAAAAGTCTATTCAAGTCATTTGCTAGTTTTTGAATTGAGGTCTTTGATTTTTGTTGTTCAGTTATAGAAGTTTAAAAAAACATATTCTGGGTATTAACCTCTTATCAGATGTATGATTTACAAAGAAAAAAATAGTTCAGAGACTATAAGAAGATCAAGTATTTTTTTAAAGGGTAGATAAAAGTAGATAACTTAGAAACACATCATTGCTCCATGTGTAAACTTGAGACTCTTGTGCCTATGTTGACTCTGATTCTTTTCACAGTACATTGAAATTATCAATTGACCACGTGCAGTGGCTTATGCCTGTAATCTCAGCACTTTGGGAGGCCAAGGTGGGCAGATCACCTGTGGTCAGGAGTTCAAGACCATCCTGGCCAGTGTGGTGAAACCCCTGTCTCTACAAAAAATACAAAAATTAGCTGGGCATGGTGGGAGACATCTGTAATCCCAGCTACTCGAGAGGCTGAGGCAGGAGAATAGCTTGAAACCGGGAGGTGGAGGTTGCAGTGAGCCAAGATCGCACCATTGCACTCCAACCTGAGCTACAAGAGTGAAATTCTGTCTCAAAAAAAAAAGGGGGGGGGGAGCGGGGCTGGGCATGGTGACTCATGCCTGTAATCCCAGCACTTTGGGAGGCAGAGGCAGGTGGATCACCTGAGGTCAGGATTTCGAGACCAGCATGGCCAACATGGTGAAACCCTGTGTCTACTAAAGATACATGTGGGCGTGGTGTGGTGGCATGTGCCTGTAACCCCAGCTACTTGGGAGGCTAAGGCAGAAGAATCGCTTGAGTCTGGGAGGTGGAGGTGCAGTGAGCAGAGATCAAGCCACTGTACCCCAGCCTGGGTGACAGCAAGACTCTATCTCGAAAAGAAAAGAAAAAAAAAAAAAACGATCACTTTACTTTTTTGCATATTCTGCTAGAAATTCACCTTTTGGATGAAACCCTTGTGTCTGCATTAGCAGAATCTGTCTCATAGGAGACTGTGGTAGGCAGAATTCTAAGATAACCCTCAACAACCCACAGCCTATGTAATTCATCTCTGCAAGGGTGGGAGGGACTGTGAATTGGCTAGCACTCTCATGACTGTGTTAATTACATAGCACTTAAGAAAGGGAGATTATTGTTTAAGGAAGGGTGATGTCTTTGAAGGGTCTTATCAAATCATGGGAGTCCTTTGTATCTGGGTCTAGAGGTCACAGACAAGAGAAGTCAAGATTCACAGCCTAAGGAGGATTTGCTGCAAGAGGTCCTGAGGCCATCCCTGAAGGAGGAAGCTGGGTATTGGGAGAGGGCCTTTGGGAGGTAGCCGAGTGACCTCCAGGAGTTGACAGTGGCTCCCAACAAGCAAATGAGCGTCTCAGTCATTCAACTGCAAGAAACAGAGTTTTGCCAACAACCTAAATGGGCTGGAAGGCAAATTCTTCTGCAGAACCTTCAGAGAGCTTGTGGCCAGTGGGCACCTTGAGCATGAAACCTTCAGCAGAGAACCAGGTCGGGCCAAGCTGGATTCCTCACCCATGGGAATGGCGTGCTCATACGTTTGTGTTGCTTTCAGCCACTAGATTTGTGGTAATGTGTTGCACTGCCACAGAACACTAATAGGAATTTTGGTTCCAGGAATGAGGTGCAGCCGTAAGAAACATTTAAAAATATGCCAGTAGCTTTGGAACTGGGCAGTGGGTGGGACCTGGAAATATTTTGAGGAACATCATTTAAAAAACTTAAACTACCTTAGAGAAACCCTCTGTTTCCTTGGATACACAGTGCATAGAAATCTAAATTTTAAAGCTTCCGTGGTTCACAGTTCAGGAGGTGGGGGGCATACTACTGGAAATGGGGTAGGTCCTGATGGTGTTGGCAGAAACTGTGTCCAGCTGCTGTGTGAGGAGCAAACTGTCAGGGGCCTGTTTGCACATACGTGTAATTGCCAGACAGGCACTTCCTGCCTGCTCCACAGACAAAAATCAATCTACTGAGACCATGCCATTGCTTTAGGAAAAGACTGTCTTTCACCCAAGCCCAACTCACATGGAAGAACTGGAGTTCTCACTCAAATTGGTGTCCTTGGAGGCTCAGAAGCCAGGGGATTTTATGGACAATTGACGGGCAGGGGATTAGGGAGAGTGCAGCGGAATGGTTGGAGATGAAATTATAGGGGTGTGGAAAATGGTCCTGGTGCACTGAGTCTACCTCTGGGTGGGACCACAGGGCCATTTGAGTCATGAGTCACAAGTCCAGGGGGGGTCAGTCTGAAAAAAGCTAAAAAAAAAAAAAAAAAAAACAATCTTAGGTTCAACAGTAGTAACACTATCTACAGGAGCAATTGGGAAGGTCACAAATCTTGTGTAATCACAAAGCTGTAAGGGATTGTAGAAACTATGCCTATCGTATCAGAATTCAGTTCCCTCCCATAATCCGGTTCTTGTGGCCTTTCATTAGTCTTACCAAAGGTGGTTTTCAGTCCCTGAGCAAGGAAGGGGTTAGTTTTAGGGAGGGACTGCTATCATCCTTGCTTTCAAATTAAACTATAAATTCTTCTCAAAGTTAGCTTGGCTTAACCCCAGGAGTGACCAAGGACAGCTTGGAGGTCAGAAGCAAGATGGAATCAACTATGTCAGATTTCTCTTACAGTTATAATTTTGCAAAGGCAGTTTGATGCGGCTTGGGACATTTCTAAGCAAAGTTTTGAGGTGCTACCTGGTTTCTCCTTGCTACTTATAGAAAATGTCAGGGAAGAGAGAGAAATTGAGGGGAGAACTTCTAAACCAAAAGGAACCAGGACTGGAGGGTTTCGAAAATTCGTAGCCTCTCCAGATGTCAAAAGATGCTAAAAGTCAGAGATGGTCACTGAAACCATGGCAGAGAAAATGTTGAGACTATAATGTTCTGCTAAGACCCCAGAAAAACGAAGAGATCAGAATAGTTAATCGGAAGGGCCCTTTCAAGACATTGAGATATAGTCACAGCAGAGGCCCAGGTGGAGGAAGGACTATCTCAAAAAGATTGTGGATGTGACTTTAATGAAGTGAAAGTGGTGAAACACACTTAAAAGGACCATTAGGTTCTTGAGATGTTTATGTTCGCAGAACATTCCCAGCTCATACTGATAGGGACAGAGAAAGTACACGGTGAAAGAAGGCCCCCAGAATTCCACTTGCAGGAAGCAAGGCAATAGAACTACTCTGATCCAAATGTGCTACTTTGCATTAAAAGAGGATGACCAGAGCTGAGCGCCACAGAAAATTTTTTCCCAGGCCTTGAAAGCTAATGGAGTTTGTCCAGAAGGATATAAAAACTCTTAGGGACCAGTGACTGCTTTTTACCTCCATTCCCCCAACCTTCTTTTGAGCATTATCCTATGCCTGACTTGCCATTGTATGTGCAGAGTTGGGATAGGAAGTTTCTTTAGTTTCATAGGTCCACAGGTGAGGAAGAATTGTGCTCAAGGGGTGTATTTAGCAGATTACAGCTGGGAACCTCATCCATCTTCTATTTGGAGTATTTAAATGATGAGATTATGGACTTTGAGCTGATAGGATAATTCTATTTAGATTTAGATGATGAGACTTTGAATTTTAAGTTGAGACTCTAATGAGGTTGTCAGAGGCATTCAAACCAGAGCAACTGCATCTTGAATAGGGGCTGGGTAAAATTAGGTTGAGATCTACTGGGCTACAGTTAGGCATTCTTTTTTTTTTTGAGACAGAATCTCACTCTGTCACCCAAACTGGAGTGCAGTGGTTTGATCTCAGCTCACTGCAACCTCCACCTCCCAGGTTCAATCGATTCTTCTGCCTTAGCTTCCTGAGTAGCTGGGACTACAGGCACCCACCACCATGCCTTGCTAATTTTTGCATTTTTAGTAGAGATGTTTCACCATGTTTGCCAGGCTGGTCTCGAACTCCTGACCTCAGGTGATCCACCTGCCTCGGCCTCCCAAAGTGCTGAGATTGCAGGTGTGAGTCACTGTGCTCGATCTCCAGGAGGTTAGGTATTGTAAGTCACAAGATGGGATAGGAGGTAGGCAAAAGATTCAAGTCATAAAGGCTTTGTTGATAAAACAGGTTGTGGTAAAGAAGCCAGCCAAAATCCACCAAAACCAAGATGGCAATGAAAGTGACCTCTGGTCATCCTCACTGCTCATTATATGCTAACTATAATGCATTAGCATGCTGAGAGACACTCCCACCAGAGCCATGACAGTTTACCGAAAGGTCAGGAAGTTACTCTATATGGTCTAGAAGAGGGGAGGAACCCTCGGTTCTGGTAATTGTCCATCCCTTTCTCTGGAAACTCACGAATAATCCACCCCTTGTTTAGCATGTAATCAAGAAATAACCACAAAAATAAGCAACTGGCAGCCCTCAGGACTGCTCTGCCTATGGTTACCCATTCTTTTATTCCTTTACTTTCTTAATAAACTTGCTTTCACTTTATGGACTCCAGAATTCTTTTTTGTGTAATATCCAAGAACCCTCTCTTGATATCTGAATCAGGACCCCTTTCCAGTAACAGGGTGAGGCTCTTGGAAATTTTGAGGTATGGTGAATGCATTTTGGGGTTTTGGGAGGGACATGAGCCACTGCAGGCCAGAGGTTGGGCTGTGATAGGCAGAATTCTAGGATGACTCCCTGCCACCCAGCTGTTGTCTCTGGCCCTCCTGTTGAGTGTGGAGGGAACTGTGACTGCGGTGGCACAGCCCTCTCATGACGGTGGCATGTCGGAGTTTAAGAAAAGGATATTACATTGTCCCTGGTGGCCCTGACCGAATCCCACGAGCCGGCGTCCTTATGGAGGACTGGGCTGAACTCGGAAAGCAAGCTGGAAATGCATGATGACATGATGTAGGCACCTGCCGTTCACCATTACTGTATATATGTGGGCTTGGACCACAGCTGCCTTCACGTCTTCCCAGCACAGTAGGGCTCCTGGAAGGAGGGGCCCTATGACGCTCTGGGGGTTCCCAGTGACCCCTGCCTCCTACAGGCCTGGGCTCCCCGAACCGGCCGCTGGCGGGATCCGGTCCCAGGACCCCGAGGCGCACAGACGGTTTCCTGGAGCCCGCGGCTGGCCACGCGCCGCGCTCTCCGCCCGATCGGGGACGCCCCGGCCTGGAGGACTCCAGGGCACAGCGCTCAGGCCAGGGCCGGCGGGGACACTGCACGCTGGCCGCCGCCCTGCTCTGGCCGATCCTCCTGCCGCTGCGCGTCCAGTCCGCCCCGTACCTCTCTGCAGGTGAGCTGGGAGCAAGGTCGTCCGCCTTTGGTGGCCCTCCCGCTCCGCCCGACGCTGACGCCGCCAGGAGGGCCGGGCCAGGCCAGGTCTGGCTCTCGGGCCCCGGGAGGAAGGCGCCTTTGGAAGGAGGGGAGAGAGCTCCCCCGCTGGCTCTTCCCGGCTGGCCCTCAGGCCTCTGCAGTGCACCGCCCCGCGGGCCTGGTGGGCAGCGCCCCACACACCTTCATTTCCAGGATGGGGAAATGCCACCGCAGACGGGCTTGTGTGCGGAGTGTCTCCCATTCGCTCCAGTCTGGGAGAACGCTGGGGTGCGGAGGGCCCGGAGGAGGCGGCGGGGGGCAGGGAGGGAAGGGTACAGCGGCTTAGGGGCCTCCGGAGCCAGTGAAGCAGCGTCTGCGCCATCACACACCGCCTGGAGGCTTGGAAGAGCTGGGGCCAGTGCTCACCTCCCAGCCCCACGGGCAGTCGACGGGCCGTCTCCCCTCACAGGGGCCTTGGGCTGTGGGTTCCGGGGTCATCAGGTGGTGCCGTCACAAGTGCCACGTGGCTTCACCCTGGGCTTTGGACATGTCCCTTCACCTGGTGGCCTCGGGTCCTATGGATGCTGACATTTAGGGGAACCAGCGCCTGGCACCCTTCATGCAGGCACCTCATAGCTGGTTGTCTCCACAGTGTGTGGGAAGACAAGATTCAGCGGGAATTCCTCCGCGAGGCCCACCGGGAAGGTCTTTGGAGGCCAGAGGGCGGAGCCTGAGCGGCGGCCATGGCTGGCCAGTATACTCTACCGAGGCAGGCACATCTGCGGAGCCGCCCTCATCGACAACAACTGGGTGGCCACTGCTGCCCACTGCTTCCAACTGTGCGTCTTCCCTTCGCGGGCCCTGCTGTGGGAGGGCATGCAGGAAGGAAGCCCAAAGGTGGGGCGCTGATTTTTCTTTGTAGGCTTTGTTCTGGGACAGTTTGCTGCACCCAGGTGTCGTGCCTTTGACCCAGCAGTGCCCCCGTGCCTGGAATGCCATCGCTGTTGGTCACTCGGCTCCAGTCTCCTGACCAGCTGTGTGGCATCTCCCAGGCAGAGGCTCCGACCTCATCTCTCACTCTGGGGATGGGGATGCCCACCCCACATTGGTCAACCTGCTAAGATGACCTGGTTGACTCAGTAGATGCACATTACTTTGAAATAGCTAAATGGAGCCGGGTGTGGTGGCTCACACCTATAATCCTAGCACTTTGAGAGGCTAAGATGGGAGGATTATATGAGTCCGGGAATTCCAGACCAGTCTGGGCAACACAGTGACACCTCATCTCTACAAAAAGTACAAAATTTAGCCAGGCCTGATGGTGTGTGCCTGTAGTCCCAGCTGTGCGGCCCTCCTCCCTCCACAAGCCTGCATCCACCTCCCCCAGGGCCTTTCCTGCTCCCAGCCCCTGTCTGGGGCAGGGTCTACCATGGTCCTTGGCTTGTGCCTCACTGTCCTGACCAGATGAAAAGCCTCAGGTGGGGCGTGCATCTCTGTCCTACACAATGGCCTCACTTGAGGTCTTGCACCTGTGGGTGCTGAATACATGAGGTCCCATAAATGAGTGGAACAAATAAATGAATAAATGAATGGGAACCTCGC
This sequence comes from Cheracebus regulus, assembly GCA_963574635.1. NCBI lineage: Eukaryota > Metazoa > Chordata > Mammalia > Primates > Pitheciidae > Cheracebus > Cheracebus regulus. The sequence goes on from CAUYQU010042155.1 coordinate 47,377, forward strand.
TGCTCACCCCGTATATTTGTCATATATTTGTATATTTGTAGACTGAGAGGGAAGAAATGTTAGGCAAAGACTTGCAAAAGAGTGAATGCTTTTGATTTAGGAAAATATAATGATGAGTGTAAAAATGTAGAATGGCAATTTGGCATTATTTGTGGGGTCATGAGCTGGCAGAATATCTCAGAGGAAGCATTCGGGCTAGGACTTTCTTGCATGAGCAGGCCAGAGCTGGCCTCCCTGCCTTTGGCCACTGAATGCCAGTCATACGACCCTAGTCATGACAGCAGCTGGCCCTCCAAAGACAGCCTCCTGGGACTGTCATTCTCTAAGAATTAAGGCAGAGAAGATTCTCCTGATGGAAGATCACTTGGGCCTGGAAGGCAGGCTATAGTGAGCTGTGATCGCACCACTGCACTCCAGCCTGGGTGACAGAGTGACCCTGTCCGAAAATAAATAAGTAATAAATAGACAGTTAAGGTTTGTCACAGTGGCTCACACCTGTAATCCCAGCACTTTGGGAGGCCAAGGCGGGTGGATTGCTTGAGCCCAAGAGTTCAAGACAAGCGTGGGCAACATAGCAAAACCCCATCTCTACTAAAAATACAAAAGTTAGCCAGGTACGCTGGGGCCTGCCTGTGGTCCCTGCTACTGAGGAGGCTGAGGCAGGTGGATCACCTGAGCCCAGGGAGGTCAAGGCTACAGTGAGCTGTGATTGTGCCACTGCACTCCAGCCTGGGCCACACAGCCAGACCTTGTCTCAAAAATAAAATAAAAAGCTAAATAAAAATTAATTCACTCTAGTTGGGATTATCAATAAATAGAGGAAAAGAGACTTTAGTTCTAAAGGGAACCACCTCCAGCCCACTCCCCGTCTGCTGTAAACTTTAGGAATCAAAATCCGAAGGCTCCACTCAGGGTGAACTTAGGTTTCTGCATCTTGCCCAGCTCTAGTCCATCCACATGATCTCAGTGGGCCTCAATTTTTCTTGTGTAAGTGGTAGTGGGTATGCAGTGTCCCAGGCCACACACTTGACATGCGCTTCAGGTGATAAGACAGAGTGACAGTCCCAGGGCTTCCCAGGGCCAGGCACACATGGTGGGGCGTCCAGCCCTTCCAGCCAAGAGGCTGTCCAGGGAACAGCTGCCAGAGGCTCCCCTAGGTCCTGGCTACCCACATATGCTGGCACATTCTTCCCCAAAGGGTCCTGCAACTCTGTACATCCAGCCACCAGGGGCTTTTTGTCACTTCTGTAGAATTTTGTGCCACTGTCCCCAGAGACCAGAGTGAAGGATGAAACAGATGGTCTCTGTCCAGCAGGTGAGAGGCAGAGGGTCAGGGGACTGAGTGACTCCTCCGATGCTTCCTGGGCTCGCTGTGTGCCCAAAGGGAGTGAGGGAAGGTGTGAAATTCTGAGCCAGGAAGCCAGAGCTTTGGACATAGCTGGCTGTATCATCCTGCTCAGGTCCCACTCATGTATTCAGCACCCACAGGTGCCAGGCCTCAAGTGAGGCCACTGTGTGGGACGTAGAGATGCAAGCCGCACCCTGAGGCTTCTCATCCGGTCAGGACAGTGAGGCACAAGCCAAGGACCATGGTAGACCCTGCGCCAGACAGGGACTTGGAGCAGGAAAGGCCCTGGGGAGGTGGACTCGGAGCAGGAAAGGCCTTTCCAGGAAAGGCGAGGTGGATGCAGGTGTGTGGACGGAGGAGGGCCGCACAGGCAGGACCGGTGGGTTGGAAAGTCACTCGTTTTCTGGAAACAAGAAGTTCAGTTCCATGAACTCCTCCCTGCGCTCCACAAATACCTGCTCAGTTCCTGTCCTTGGGAGAAGGTGGTGTGTGACGTCTGGGGAGAAAGGGGGTGGACCATGCTGGTTAGGGAAATAGGGTCTTTGAGAGTCGCTGTAGGCCATAGGGCCTCGGGAGGGTTCTGGTCAGAGCTAGAAATGAGCCAAGTCTCCTCTCTTCTGAAATGAAGGGGTGAAGTATAATGCACCCCCAGTGTTTTCTGCACTAAGATTCTCTACTCTTTGAGACTGGGGCATGCTGCGAAAGCCATCAGGAATCTTCCAAGGTCAAGTGTCCTGAGGCTGTAGGCCCTCAAGCTCATGTCAAGAGCGGGGCTATCTAATATGAGCAAGCGGGAAGAGAGAACCCCCAGGAATGATGGTGGGGTCTGGCTGAATGCCAGGTGGGCAGCCGGGGTAAGGGTGCCGGCCCAGCACTCAGAGCAGCCTCTCGACGACAGGTCCAAGGACCCATCTGATTACCGGATCCTGCTTGGGTACAACCAGCTAAGCCATCCCATGAAGCACAGCCAGCAGATGACAGTGAATAAGATCCTGGTGCACGCTGACTATAACAAGTTGCACCGCATGGGGAGTGACATCACCCTGCTGCAGCTGCACCGTCATGTGGAATTCAGCTCCCACATCCTCCCCGCCTGCCTTCCGGGACCAACCACGACATTGGCCCCTCACAGCTCCTGCTGGGTATCCGGCTGGGGAATGGTCACCGAGGATGGTGAGCAGTGCGGGGCAGGCAATGAGGGGGAAGGTGCGGGAGGCTGCTTCGGGGCTCTGCCAGTCCTCCTGCGTGTCACGATTCCCCCTGACCTGGGTCAAGTAGCCTGAGCATCTCCCACTTTTGGAGGCAGGCACTTGGGCCCTTTGAGCCATTCAGTATTCCCTGGTTCTGAATGCTGCTGACTCCACCCTGACTCCAAGGACCTGCTGCGGTCTGGCCCCTTCAGGGCCTCACTAAATTCCACTAGAGCTTCCATGGCTGTGGAAGGTGCCAGGCATCAGTAGCAAGTAAGAGCAGGTCTGTCGTCCGGGCTTGAGAACTCTTACCTCTGGGAATGTAAACCTTGCTGCTCACCCCATATATTTGTCATATATTTGTATATTTGTAGACTGAGAGGAAAGAAATGTTAAGCAAAGACTCTTGCAAAAGAGTGAATGTTTTTGATTTAGGAAAATGATGAGTGCAAAAAAGTAGAATGGCAATTTGGCATTACTCTTGGGGTCATGAGCTGGCAGAATATCTCAGAGGAGGAATTCGGGACAGGACTTTCTTGTGTGAGCAGGCCACAGCTGGCCTCCCTGCCCTTGGCCACTGAATGCCAGTCACATGGCCCTAGTCATGACAGCAGCTGGCCCTCCAAAGACAGCCTCCTGGGACTGTCATTCTCTGAGAATCAAGGCAGAGAAGAGTCTGCCGGACAGGTGGGAGGGGAGGAGCTGGGGCCTGGGGAAGTCACCAGTTGGAGGGGCTACCGAGTAGAGAGCCGCTGACCTTGATGGAAGATGTGGCTTCTAGTCATCCTTCTCTCTCCACACACCAGCAGCCCCCAAGGACACATGAGGGCCACACAGGGCAGGCATTGTGCAGGGCTGGGCCTCTGTCATCAGGCTGCTCCCACATGGGGACCCCAGGCCAGATCTGAGAGTGACATCTGGAAACAGAGCCCAAGTGTCCCCAGGCCAGTTGCTCCTTGAGGCAGAGCCGTGTCTGATTTGTCACACTGCTCAAGCCCACCCGGCCCCTGCTAGGTATGCCACCAGCCAGGCTGGCACTCTAGATGCCACCTCCCTGCCTCCAGCTCTGCCTCCTCATAGCAGCCAGAGGGCTTGTTTTTGATGCATAAGACCCTTCTGTTGTGTCCCAGTGTGCTTGGGACAACACCTCCAATACCACATCCTACGTAGGAAGGCCTCCTGCTCTGGGCCCCGCGGTGAGGTGACTGCGGCTCACCCATCACCCTACACCTGCTCCCTTGCAGCCACTCCGGCCTCCCTCCGGGTTCCTCTTCTTCTTCTGGGCGAGCAGACTGGGGAGGGAGGGCTTGCCCCTGGCTGCGGCTGTGGCCCACATCTGACACCTCCTCCCACAGTCTTGCTGCCTGAGCCCTTCCAGCTTCAGGAGGCAGAGGTCGGTGTCACAGAAAACAGTGTCTGCGCATCCTTCTTCCAGCCCGAGCACCCTGGCCAGCCAAGCAGCAGTGACTACAGCATCCACGAGGACATGCTGTGTGCTGGGGACCTCATAAAGGGAAAGGCCATTTGCCGAGTGAGTGGGCTCAGTCTCTCTGCCCTGTGCTGCCCTGGGCCTCTGCCACAGGGTCTTCTCTGGACCTTGCCCCCGCCCTGAATTCTTCCCAAGCCCAGCCAAGCCTGAGATGTCGGATCCAGGACAGATACCCCCCAAAAACACTGGTCCATCTGTTTCCTTTGTATCTTTCAAGAAACGCTGTTGGCCAGGTGCTGTGGCTCACGCCTGTAATCCCAACACTTTGAGAGGACAAGGCAGCTGGATCACCTGAGGTCAGGAGTTTGAGACCAGCCTAACCAACATGATGAAACCCGTCTCTACTAAAAATACAAAAATTAGGCGGGTGTGGTGGTGTGTGCCTGTAGTCCCAGCTACTCAGGAGGCCGAGGCAGGAGAATCACTTGAACCTGGGAGGCGGAGGTTACACTTAGCCCTAATCATGCCACTGCACTCCAGCCTGGGTGATAGAGCAAGACTCTGTCTCAAAAAAAAAAAGAAGCATTGTTGAATCACACCATACATAGGAAAGGGCATGAGCGCAAGTGTCCTGTGGATGGATTTTCAGAGAGTGACCTCTCATGAACCCAGCACCTGCGGGTTCCGTCCATGCCCCATTCCTGAACTAACTCCCCCAGGATAACCCTGCCTGCTTTCTAAAGCATGATGGCTTCGTGTGGGGAGTTTTAGCTGAGTGAAACCATATGGTATGCAAGCAAGCTTTGGCCTGGTCCCTCGGTCTGTGTTGTGTCTGTGTGATGCATCCATCTGGCGTGCAGTCTATATTGTTCATTCCTACTGTCGTATGCTATTCCACTGTGCGAAGACACTGCAGTTTTTCTTATCCATTCTACTGTGGGTGGCATTTGGGTGGTTTCCATTTGAGGCTGTTGCAAATAGAATTGCTGTGAACCTCCTGGTGTATGCACACATTTTAGAGCTCATAGGTTCCCATTCTGGTTGGCGGTCACGCTGGCAGTGGAATTGCCTTCCCATGAGATATGCACATGTTCATCTCTCATTGATCTTCTGGGAAACTCTGCAACCCAGTTGTACCAATTTGCACTCCCACCAGCCGGTGGGTGGAAGTTCAGGTTGCACCCTGTTGCTGCCGGTCCTTCAAACTGTCTGCTGTTTTCACATGAACCATTGTGTGAACTCTTTAATGTGCATTTCTCTGGTGACTAGTGAAGATAAGCCCTTTGTCATATGTTCGTTGCCTATTTTATAAAGTGTCCATGCAAGGTTTTTGCCAGGTATGGGACTGCCTGCCTTTCATTCTGGATGATAGGAGCTCTTTATTGTGGTTGTGACCCATTGTTGGATATGTTCATGTGTTGTGGATGTCTTCCCCCACTATGTGTAATCTTTCCATTTTGTGGTGGGAGAGCCGAGGCCCAGAGAGGAAGTGTATAGCCCATCGTGAGGGGGTCACAGCCACAGTCAAGCTTGGAGAGGCTCTGCCCTCCTCGGGAACTGTAGGCCCCAGGAGGCCCCTGCAGGATCCTCTACCTCTTTTTTTTTCTTTTTTTTGAGACAGGGTCTGACTCTGTCTCCCATGTCACCCAGGCTAGAGTGCAGTTGCACAATCTCAGCTCACTGCAACTTCCATCTCCCGGGTTCAAGTGATTCTTCTGCCTCAGCTTCCAAAGTAACTGGGATTACAGGCATGCGCCACCACACCGGGTTAATTTTTATATTTTTAGTAGAGATGGGGTTTGGCCTTGTGGGCCGGGCTGGTCTCAAACTCCTGACTTCAAGTGATCCTCCCGCCTCAGCCTCCTAAAGTACTGGGATTATAGGCGTGAGCCACTGCGCCCGGCCTCCTCTCCCTCTCTTGCACCTCCCTCTTTTTTTCTCTCTCTCCTTGGTCACCCCACAGTGCGGAAACATTCTTCAATGACTCCCATCACAAAATGCCCTACAGACACCCTCCCTGCTCCCCACAACCTCCTCCCACCCCACTCGTCCCAGCAGGGCTCACCCCAGAGTGTCTGCCTGGGCCCTCTCTTGCTTCCTGGCCTCTGTCCTCGCCACAGCTGTGCAGGCAGGCATTGGTGCAGCATCTGCCATCAGACTGCGGGCAGCCCCTCCTGCTCTCTGCTCTCCTCCTTGGAGGGGCCTCCTCAGCCTCCTGACACCAAGAGCCCACTGTGCACCCTGGGCCTGCTTCTCTTGCCTCGCTCCATTTCCTTAGAGAGAAAGGGTCAGATATGGCAAGTCCTGTCTGTCTACCATTTCCTGCCAGCCTCTGCCATCCCTTCTCCTGCAGTTGTGTCCTGATGGGGCTCAGGCCAGAACCATCCTATCAGACAGAATCCGCACCAGGTCCCATGGGTTCCCTGCCCACTGATGAGGCTGTGGGCCGGCATAGTCAGGCCTTGCTCCTCCCTCCAGTGTTGGCTCAGAGAAGCTCTCGGATTAGAGCAGCCCTTCCGGAGTTCTTCCAGGCCACCCGGCCCCTGCCCAGCCCGGTCCACACGCCACACCTGCGATGTCTGTTCATGTGGAATGGCCCTCGGGGCCTCCTCAGTACTGCCTGCACTCAGAAGGAGCTCGGTCTTGTTGATTGCACAGATGACAGGAGGGTGCTTGTTTCCTTGGGATTCCTTTTTTGGCCTAAGGGATGGGGGTGGTCCACCCGTGATGTCAGGGACTTCCCTGTTTGTGGCCCTGCCACACTCGGCAATCTCCCATGCTCTCCTGGGACTCCCTGGCACTCCCCCTACCCCCAGGCTGGGCATGGGCAGCACCTCTTTTCCCCTCAGCACATCCCACAGCCTGGCATTTTCTAAAAAGCTCAATCAAGAAATGGAGGGAGCACCAGAGACCTTAATAAGCCAAGGACATCTGGATTAGGAACTAGACTGAATCCCAGCACCTTGGAGGCCAAGGTGGGAGGATCACTTACACCAGGAGTTCAAGATCAGCTGGCAACATGGCAAGACCCCACCTCCATTTCAATTTTTTTAAAAAGTTAAAAAAAAGGAACAAAAATTCTGGTGGGATGCAGTGCTAGGCTGAGGATTGCAGCCAAGGCACCCAGCCACCCTGGGGACCACAGGCAGTGCCTTCTCCCCACCGGGACCAGGAGGGCGAGGCCTGGAGCTCCCTGCTTGTTCTTGTCAGTCTGTGACTGCCAGCCTAGAGGCTCTGCCCAGGGTTTCCTTGGGAGCTCTGTGGAGTGGGACCCCAGGGCCCCGTCCCCGAGATTTTCATTCAGGAGGTCCCTCCTGGGTCTGGGCTTCTAACATTGCTTAGATGACGGATGAGTGCCACTCACTGAGACGGTGCAGACACCTGCCGCACACCTTGCTTCCCACACTCCATCCTGGAGAAGCACAAGCTCCCCTCCTGTGCCCGAACAATGCGTGTCCCTCCCTGTCTGGGTCTCCACCACCCATGTCCTCTCTGTCCTCAGGGAGACTCCGGGGGTCCCCTCGTCTGCCCATTAAACGGCACCTGGTTCCTGATGGGGGTGTCCAGCTGGAGCCTGGACTGCCGCTCACCTGTCGGCCCCAGTGTCTTCACCAGGCTCTCCTACTTCGCCAACTGGATCAGCCAGAAGAAGAGGGAGAGCCCCCCACCCGATCCCGCCTTGGCTCCTCCTCAGGAGACGCCCCCAGCCCTCGACAGCATGACCTCTCAGGCACTTGTTCACAAGTCCCGGCTCTGTGCAGCCCTGCTGGCTGCCCACACCTTCCTCCTGCTGGCTGCTCACACCTTCTTCCTGCTGCCAGTTCTCCTGGGGAGCCTGTGAAGGGCTGGGGCCGCTGGCCTCTTAATGCAAGTATGCCCATCTCAGGCTGGCCTCCTTGCTGAGCTCTGCACGCTCCTGATGTGTTTCCATCTCTGGTCTCTCCTGTCTGCCCAAGGCCACCCCTGCCCCAGGCCTGACAAAATAAAAACCACCCAAGAAGCTACTTGCTCTGGTTTCTGGCCCACCAGAGTCATCTCCCATGCTCCACTGTACCTCCAGCTCCTCAAGGAGGGAAGGTCTCCCTCCTTCCTGGGCCGGGCCAGGCTGACTATTTGGGAGGCAAGTCACTCTCCTTGGGGAGTTGGGTCGTGCAGACTCAGGCACATTCCTGCCATCAAGGGCATGCAGTCTTCCAGAAAAATGGGCCCAGGGCCTCCCAGCATAGAAGAAGCCGCCTGTCCCCCTGGAGCTGGGTGTGGGGCACTGGTCGGGACTGAAGCCGCTTCTTCCAGGCACACAAGTGACAGAAGCTCTCGACAGCTCACAAGTAGACTGTGAAGGGGGCTGAGAGCTGTGTCAGCAATCCCAGAACCCTGTCCCAGGGTTCAGCTCTCAGCTTACTGCCCACTGTACCCACAGCCCTGCCTTCTCCTTGCCTCCAGAAACCCAGCCCCCAATCCCTGGGGCTTGCTCCAGCTTGTGATTGTGGCTCAGCTGACCCAGGACTTGCTGCTCCTGCACTGAGGCCACACACCAGCCTCCGAGCTGCCCCTGCACCTGCTGAGTCAGGTTTGTATCCTAACGAGTCAGCAGGACTCTCAAAGGGCCTCACACCACAGCTCTCCCCCAACCCCCAACCTGAACTCACAATAAGAAGAGGGCAGCCCCAGGTCACTGCAGGAGCACTGTGCTCCAAGTGCATCCAGGTGTTCTGTGCAAATTCTTTCCAATTCTGTTGCCACCCAGATAGCCTAGGCCCTCAGCAGCGGGTGGGAACAAGTGAAGCCTCATGGGCATGACTGGCAGAATCTCTTGGTCTCGAAGCCTTCTGCCGCTAATGCAGAGGTTTCCTTACCTGCTCAGATCCTTCCTTCCCTCCTTCCCAGTGAGCCGCCACTGAGCCAGACACCTGTGCCCAGCACAGTATCTTTACAAGCTCAGCAGTGTCTGGAAGTGAGAAGAAAGTATTTTCTCCCCTGATGGCAAACTCAGTTATGGGGCTGCAGAGTGGGACTGCTGGGCTCTGAGGTGGGAATCGGCACTTGATCAATTCAGATTTAGAGCATTAGCCACCTGCTGTCGCGGGAACTGCCACTTTCCTTCAGCCCGTGGTGGTCTCATGCTGGCTGGGCTGGAGCTCCCTCATGTGGTGACTCGTGCTTTGTCCAGCAGCAGGCATGTCCCCGCGTGGAGCATGGAGTTACCTGATGGCCTGCCTGTCCGCGAAGTTCCTCCGGCCTCCTCCGGCCTCCTCCGATTATGTGGCTGCAAATCCACAATGAGGAGCTCCACAGGCCTGCTGGAGCACAGCATCAGTCTGTTCTGGCACCCGGAACCCACCTCCTTGCTCAGGACCACTAGCTGCATTCAGTCTCTTTTTATAGATGTGGAACCCAGCGTAGATAGGAACTTGTCTAAGGTCACGTAGCAATAAATACCGGAACAGGGATTCAAACTCACATCTCCAGAGAGAGCTCAGAAGCCTTGTGCTTCCCACCAGTGCAGCTGTTTCCAGAGACTCCGGCCCTGTCTGACCGTCCCAGACTGCCTTGAGATGCTCTGGCTGGCCTGTCTCTAGTGTGGCCAGATTCTCTCTGGTCAGTGGCAAGGGAGGACCCCAGGTAAAAAGACTGACATCAGGGACAAGAACAGACCTGCAGGGCCAGCGATCGGGGCTCGGGAAAGTCTGGGAGCGGCCCCTGCATGGCTTTCACCAGACCTGTCTTCAGGGGCTCCAAGCCTCCAAGTGTTGTGCTGCACGGGCTGCTGGCTCCAAAATCCACCCTGGGTGAGCTGTGGAGGTGAGAAGACAGTGTGGATTTCAGAATCTAACCAAAATCAGTGAGAAAAGCCCGGAGAAACTGAAGTTATCCTGGGCGGCTGTAGGTGGGGATGGAGGATGGGGAAGCTAGGGGCCGGACTTAAGAAGGCTGTTCACAATCTGCTGTTGTCGCTTGCCTCCCACACCTCATGACAAATGCTGCCTGGTCTTGCTCAGGTGCCAGGATTGCAAGTTGGTTGTTTCAGCCAATGTGAGGGCCCCACCAGACACTGATGTTGTGTGCCCTCCATCCTCCTCCTGCAACCCCCCTGGGTGGGACAGTTGCATCCAGGGAAATGGGCCCCTTCCACTGTGATCTCTTCCAGGGTTTTTGATAGAAGACCCGCCTGCAGGAGCGGCTTGTGGGGCTGCAGGATGCAGGAGAGAGTGAGTGTGGTGCTTTGTGCCTGGGGCCCTCTGCTCTGGGGTCACCCTCCTCACTGACTTATTGGGAGCCTTCCTGGTGCAGACAGGGCAACCAGGAGCTGCTAAGCCCAGGGAATGCACGCATGTGCACTGGAGCAGCTGCCCACTCGGGGAGCCCGATTGCTACCAAAACATAGCAGGCTGCAACAGCGTCCACTACTGGAAGTAGAGTTATTGGAAAAGACGGACCAAACGTATTTAATAAACACAATAAATACCTATTTACATACAGAAAAATATTATTAGCAATAAGACCCAAGACAAAGAAACTACAGAATAGAACCAAGTCAAAATATTACATAGGAAAAATGTAATCAGGCCGGGCATGGTGGCTTACACCTGTAACCCCAGCACTGTGGGAGGCTGAGGCAGATGGATCACCTGAGGTTGGGAGTTCGAGACCAGCCTGACCAACAAGGTGAAACCCCATCTCTACTAAAAATATAAAAATTATACAGGCATGGTGGCAGGCGCTTGTAGTCCCAGCTATGCGGGAGGCTGAGACAGAATTGCTTGAACAGGGGAGGTGGGGCTTGCAGTGAGCTGAGATATTGCCGCTCTACTCTGTGTGATGGAGCAAGACTCCATCTCAAAAAAAATGTTATCGTTGAATTAAATACCACATTAGATTGGGTGAACAGGGTAAATGCAGATGAAAGAGGAAGCTAATCATTACTTTAAAGATATGGATGTCACAGTGTGGACTTTGGAGCTGGTCCACTTTAGTTGGGATAATTTGCAGAGCGTTTGTTTACAAAAGTACTAATCACCCACGTATGTTTGGGCAGAAGGGACTGGAAAAGCCAAGGGCAGGGGCCTGGCACAGGCAGCAGAAGCAGAGTTCTTGCCAGCAACGGTCCTAAGAGACCAGTGGAGTGGGAACCGTGGGCAGAGGGTGCCCAGAAGGAGCAGTGACGCTCGACCGAGGGACGCAATCAGCCAAGGCAGCCTCACAGAGGGTTGTCACAGAAACACATGTATGGATCACTTCATTCCCACATCTTCGGCTGAGGCTCGCATGGCAAGTGGAGAGAGCAGCCGCACGTGGCCTCGGTCACTTGGGCCCACAGGGATGCAAAGTGAGCCAGGTAAGCTCCCTGCTCGCAAGGACGGCGTCCTGACAGGAGGGCCGGCCCTGACGATGTCTAACCACGCTGAGTGCTTGAGTGGGGTTGCTTCCTCTCAACTTTGAGGGATTGGGAGGGTGGGATGGTCCTGCAGGCCAGGGGTTTCTTCACAAAGAGAACAGTGGAGCAGCTACAGGCAGCCGCAGCCCCTCCCAGTGAGGAGCCCTTGGCGGGCTTGGCTGGGAAGTGGGGTGTTTGTGGGTTGGGCATCCTCCTGCAGCCCTTCCCGGTGAGGAGCCCTCGGAGAGCTTGGCATCGGTGGGATAGGCTTCACTCCCTGCAGACGTGCTCAGGGCAGGCCTCCCTGGACTGCACCAACCTCTGCCACCCTCTTGCCTTCTCCCCTCCAATGGCCACACGAGATACCAGCCTGCACAGTGCTCTCTGTAGGCTTTGTTGGTTTTCCCAAAATGCCAAAAAGAACACTGAGGGAATCGTGGGATGTGTGGACACCTTTGCCTTTCCATCTTCATCTTTCCCGAGCCACACTCGAGGCCCTCTTCCTCTTCCTTGCCACCCTCAGAAACATCCTTAATCCCTTCTCTTGAGTCGTGACAGGAGGATATCTGGAGCCAGACTCCTGCTGGGGCTGACCTGACAGCTGGGGGGAAAAGGACACTGTGCCTGTCCACAGCCCTCCACTGCAGGGGACCCCCCGGGGGGGCACCAGGCTAGAGCCAGACTTCACTGAACACTGGTCTCCTCCACTCACAGGGTCCCAGCGCTTCGGCCCCAGCCTGGCTTCCAGCCTGGCATACAGGGCCACTCGACACGATTCAGTGGTGTGGCCAGGAGTTCAGAAACCAGGGCGACGCTGAGAAAGTGGGTGAGGGGCACAGGGAGAAGTCACAGACAGTGAAGACCCAGTCATGCCCACTGCCTGGGGGAGGCCAGGTCCTCAGGGGAGAATCAGAAAAGGGGAAAAGGGGCTGGGGAAGAGCAACAAGAGGCACTCATGAATGAAGAAGAGAGAGAGTGAAAAGGGGACAGAAAGAGTACATCACGTGAGGTCTCTCTCTGTTTCTGAGCCCAAAGATGAAGTGAAGGGCAGTGCCCCGAGCAGGGACAGAGCAGCTGCTGGGAGAGGGTCCAGTCCAGCAGCCACCGGGTTCTGGCACTGTTGAGCAGGTGACATGGAGCTGGAGTGACTGAGGGGTTGAATGTTTCATTTCAGTTCATTTTCATTCACCTAAATGTAAGCGGGCTCATGTGCCCAGCAGCAACCACAGCGGGTAGTGCAGGTCCAGGGACACAGAGCCGAGGAGGACACAGCCCTTGCTGCCCTGGTCTGCCTTGCAGGGTTGTTCACTGCCTGAGCTGATGGCCCATCCAGTAGGATTCCCTGAGCACAGGCAAACAGGTCAGGCACTGTGTGGTCCTGGGGACGCCCGGACAGTAAGGTCAACATCCAGGTCCTAGAGGGGTGCCCAGCAGGGCCCACTGACAACACGGGTGCAGAACAGGCCACACAAATGATGTGCTGGGCACAGTCAGAGCAGCCGGGGCTGAGGGAGGAGACCCTCCCTGTTGTCAGGAGCCCACCCTCGTCACCTTTGACTGCATGAGCGCTGGGCATTCCCCAGTTCAGCATGGAGCCCAAGCCTGGACATTTGAGAAGGGGTCCTTTCCACTTTTGAGCTGAACTCCAGTGCAGAGGCGTGTCTGGCAGAAGCATGCCAAACTGAGTACTGGATGGGGAATGATGAGGAGGACACAGTCGCTGCCCTGGGCAGGATTCCTGTCCCTGCGAATGAGAGGATGCAGGGTCTGAGCCTGTGCGTTCCAAGACCCTTTCAGAGAAACTCAAGTAGACATCTCCTGGGCCACAAAGGGAGCAGTGAGGCCCAGCTCCACCCAGGCTCGGCCCATAACTTGCCCTGCACTGGAACCCCGTGCCCCTCATCTCTGCCATTGGAACATGGGCTGCGGTGCCCGTGGCTGCAGATGCAAGATTTCCTACAGTGTAAAGGCATTTCTGGGCCAGACAATTTTTTTTTTTTCAAGAAGAGCCTCACTCTGTGGCCCAGACTGGAGTGCAGTGGCACAATCCTGGCTCACTGTAATCTCTGCCCGGGTTCAAATGATTCTCCTGTCTCAGCCTTCTGAGTAGATGGTATCACAGGCACCCACAACCATGCCGAGCTAATTTTTGTATTTTTAGTAGAGACAAGGTTTCACCATGTTGGCCGGGCCAGATGCGAACTCCTAACCTCAAATGATCTGCCCCCTTAGGCCTCCCAAAGTGCTGGGATTACAGGCATGAACCACCTCACCCAGCCTGGGCCAGACAATTCTTGACCAAAAGTGTCTAGACAAGAACTGGTTGTTAGGCAACTTGCAGAAGCAGGTGAATAGTGAAAACCGGTCCCTGTCCAAGCCTGAGGGAGAAACAGCCTCAGAACCTGTGGTCCCAGCCTGACCCTGCAGCCTGTCCCTGCTGACCTGTCTCCTGGCCAGTCAGTGCCAGAGACTCAGAGACCTGCCTTCTCTTCTCTGCCTTGAACCAACTTGTTGGTGCGATTCCAGGGTCATGAGGGAGGATGCCTGGCATAGGACACAAGTGGATGGAGAAGACGACGAGATAGGAGGGACACTTCCCTCTTCAGATGTGTAGAATGCCATCCATGCAGTGCTCACCACCACGGGGCTGCACCTGCCGCATGCCCACTCAGAAGGAGCACAAGCATCGCTGAACAGCCATGGGGACTGGGCTCAGGCCATGATGGTCTTTTGATCTTGAAACCCTGGAACCCCTGCTTGGCCCGGGTGCCCCTGAGTCTTCCTCTGTCTGTACAAATCTTTTCTCTCTCAAGGTTCCAACGAGGGAGGGCTCTGGGTACTGCTCTCTCCCATGGAGTCCACTGGTGCTGCTCCCGAATCCTAGAAGCCTCCTTGCGGGGCCATTCCTTTTCACTTTGAATCACACACAGCAGGGATCTCCTCAAGCCCATGGGGAAACAGTGGGCTGTCATTTAGGACTTCTAGGACCATATGGTCATGAGAAGCGGTGCTCGGATGAACAAGTGACATTTGTCAATTCAGGAAGCCTTTTTGTTTTGTGGGGAAAAAATATTGATACCTACAAGGCAAACAAATTCTATTTAAACACAATGTATTTCACACATATACATGAGCCAGAAGGAAACTCAAACCATAATGTGTCTAAGTTTTTATTTATTTATAAATAATAACTCAGTCTCACTCTGTCACCCAGGCTGGAGTACATGGTATGATCACAGTTCCCTGTAGCCTCTACTTCCTGGGCTCAAGTGATCCTCCCTCTTCAGCCTCTCGAGTAGCTGGGACCACAGGCACGTACCACCATGCCTGACTAATTTTTTTAAACTTTTTTTGTAAGGAAGCAATCTCATTATGTTGCCCAGGCTGGTCTCGAACTCCTAGGCTCAGGTGATCCTCTTGCCTGGGCCTCTCAAAGTGCTGAGATTATAGGGGGACCTCCTGTGCCTGGCCTCATTTATATTTATATTCACTCAAAATGACAACCTCGACAGGTTTCCTTGCAAAGGTGTGCAGAGGACAGCAAGAACTTCAACGGGTAGATTAGGCAGACTCGGGAGGGGCTCGACACCCTCCCTACCCCGACACCGCGAGCGCAGGAGGGCCGCCTGCTGTCCTGACGCTCTTCCCTGAAGAAGCCCTCATGTCGATTTTCGTATTATAGTGTTTCTTGCTCACTACGCAGGAATTACGGCTGGCAGGAGTGAAAGAGACAGATTTTCCACACGGCATTTTCCATTCTTGGCAACATTGTAAAAAGCAAAATATTAGACCCCAAATGGAGAAACTTGGAGGAAGATTCTCCCAGCTCTGCCTAGAGGCTCCTTTCTCCTGAAGTTTCCAGCAGCACTGGGTGGATGCGGCTACACCGGGGTCTGACTATGGAAGACAGGAGCTCTGTTCTGCATCCAAGCTGTTGAGATCCTGGGAGGGCTGACTGAGGCCGCCTGTGATACCAATAGGAATGAGGGTGGGGCCAGAGTGATGCCACGGTGGGGGAAGTTATTTCATTAAAATATATATATATATATATATTTAATTTTAATTAAAAAAATTTTAAGACAGGGTATTGTTCTGTCACCTAGGCTGGAGTGCAGTGGTGCCATCATATTAGAGATGACTGCGGCCTCTATCTCCTGGGCTCAGTGATCCTCCTGCCTCAGCCTCCCAAAGTGTGAGGATTACAGGCGTGAGCCACTGTACCTGGCTGGAAGTTTTCATCTGATGCAAAAAGTGTCTGAGGGAGCAAAGAGTCTGGGATGACTGAAGTCAGGCCTGGCAAGCAACCCACACAGGGAGGCTCAGGAACAAGGGCTGAAATCCTAATTGACCTCAATCTCATAGAGGAGGTTTACAGTCTCTCCTAGGCAGCAGAGAACGTGCCTGGGATGTGAAATCAATGGGTAAACTGCAGCCCCTGGTTTCCTACTCGCTGGCTTCAGGACCTGCTGAATTCTTCCACCTCCTCAAGCCTGGGTTTCCGCGTATGTCAAACAAGGACTGTGAAGGTGCCTTTTCTTTAATCATGGTCTATCACGTGCCATGAGGGAAAAATACAAAGGCCTGCTTGGAGGAGACATGCATTATTAAGTGAAGTCATTGGCTCGGTGGTGGATTCTGAAGCAGGGCCCTGTCCATTTACAACCCCATGAGCATTTGCTGAGCATTCGCCCAGATTTACTGAGGTGTCCTTGGTAGAGAGTAAACCTCAGAGGCAGCAGCAGGCTGCTGGGCCCAATGCTGGGTCTGAGCAGATGCTTGTTACTCACCACAAGGCACCAGAAAGTCACCCCACCAGCATCTCGGGAGCTTTAGCAAGGACAACCCAGGAGCCTCAGTGGCTCCTTAGTACATGATGGTTCTAATGGCATGAACAGCTCTTGCCTATTTGTTTTTAAATGTGAGTTTTATTGTTATTTGGGTACGGCAAGAATGCAGACATGGAAATGATGAAAAGATAGTCTGTTGTGTTCACAGGGCAAGAGGACAGGCCTTTCCACAGCACACAGGGCCACATGGAGAGGTACCAGGGTCAATCAGGAAGCAGAGAGAGGGGAAAATGTCCCAGGCAATTAGGGACAGCCCCGTGCCCTGGAGCCTACAGAAACGACTCACTAGCCAACCCTACACCACCTGCCCCGCCTCCTCACTCCTTCCCACACATGCCACCGTGCAGGCTCCTGCCCACTGCGCCCGCTCCCTCTGCCTTCCGGGCCATCCTGGGGCTGCCCTGTGTGGCCCTGCATGGCACGCATCCTGTTTCTAAGCAAATATACACACTTCCTCCTCCTTGACATCATCTCCCTGTCTGCCTTCTTACCATACCTGATTAAAATGAGTCTCGTTTGAAAACACACTGATTCGGCAAAGCAATCACTCATGTCAACAAACTCATAACATTCTCACATAGAGAGTGCCAAAGTTGAAATGGTTCAAGTAATTAACATGATTTGTAGGAGGATCGGAAATAGCTCCACAGTAGATCACGTTTCAGTTTTAATGACAGTAAATTTGTTGGAGAGTCAGTGAATTAGGATGCAACTCCATTTGCCAAATTGTGGTTGCATCACAACCTTAGATTTGAGTATTGATAGAAGATCTGATAAAAATCAAGAAAAACATGTAGGCTATGTGGAATAAAGACGGTTGTATATTTTGTTATTACTTGTAAATTCTGTGCTATAATGTACTTTGTATGAGTAAAACTTGTAATAAAGTGCTATCAGCATACTTATACACTGCTTTTGTTGCTGGAGAGCCGGTTCTTAGACACTGAGCGGCACACCCATCCCTGCGGCAGTGCTGCACACATTTCCCAGTCCAGCACCCTACTCAGTTCCTGGGGATCCAGCCCGCTCGGTGGCCACAAGCTTCCATAATACTGTGCCGAGGTCCCAGAGGGGTCCAGGTGCTGGCCAGATCAGTGTGTGCTGAGCAGCTGTGACTGTGGGAGACACAGCTCCGTGTTCTTTTCCCATAACAGACAGTCCAAGTGAGATGAGACATGCCTGTGCATGTAAAGCTTATCAAACCTAATTTTAAATACCCCAAACTGAATTCCACAGAAAGGTCACTCCCAGAAACTGTTGCTGGTGTGATGTATGGCTGTATGTGCCAGAGTGGCTTTGCAGACAATGGAAACTGAGACTATATCCAGAGGGTGCTTGCTCACAGCTGGAAAAGTCCGTTTGGATCTAGGCTAGAGTGGGAAACGGTGACGGGCTGAAAGGAACAAGAGCCACCCTCAGCCGCAGGCATTTGCTAAACCCTGACATAGGAACGGGCTGAACACACCAGCCCTATGCTGGTACAAGTCCGTATGCATCCCTGCATCTCCTTCCAGTGTCCCTGACAAGTGGCTCCCTCAGAGAGGGCATGCAAGGATAGATTTTGCTTTTCTAAGATGTGTGGGGGATGAGTGAGCCAGAGCTGAGCTGGCAAGGAAAAGGCAGCTCTGCAGAATGGACACAGCTGGAGACTGCTCTGGGAAGAGAGGTACCCTCCCTCTGTGCGGGTGAGCAAACCCAGGGGTGTGAACAGGCTCTCACCCAGCAAGGGGTGCTGGCAGATAGTGGCCCAGGGGATGTCTCTATCTATCCTCCTCAATGGCAAGGGACAGATAAGATCTGGGACACATTTATGTGACAGTAACAGCCATTAGCCCAGTGTTGCTCTTCTCTCCTGAAAAGTTTCTCATTTTTAAATATCTCCCTGGACGCCTGGGCTGTCAAAAGAAAATGCCTTTTACTCACGAATTCTCCTTGTCTTTTCAGGGCTAGGTAGGTAAAGGCTTCCCAATTAGTTAGCAGACAGATAAATGGTGACTTTGATTTTCTTGCTTATAATCAAGAATCATTCTACGAGAAGGATCCATTCTAGTATTCTACTAAAGAAATCCATACAGCCTGATTTCTAATTTTCTAATTAAAATGTGTTTATACCCTAGATATTCATACTAATATTGAAGAGTTCTCAGTTTTCCTTTTAACTCAACTGCGACCTCTCAACTTCCATTTCTAAGTGTGCCTACTGAAAATAAGGCAGTGTCTTTTTTGCCTGCCAATGTTGTAAAACATAGGTATCCTGTAAACAGGAACTTTAAGAGTAGCATATACATATTCATCAAGCTGTTAGGATAATTTGCAAAGTTCATCACTTGTTCATTCCTACAATAGTTAAACCGAAGAAGGAACTGCTCAGAACACACTTGAAACTACCTGAAGACAACTTTAGTATCAAAAAATATTAATGCCTAGCAATAGTTACATCTCAAAACTCGAATAATTTTTCTCATGAACCAATGAACTCCAAGCCAGCCCTCTAATGAAGTTCTACTTTATTTTTATTTAATACTCATTTGAATGTTACATTAAATTCATATTTTCAAAGCAAATAGTTGAAAAGATTGAAAATACCAATAAACTAATTTACAATATAAAATGTAAAAGTAATCGTATCACACAGGCTCGTGAACTACAGTGGATTTCAAAAGCAGAAGAGCTCAACGCAAGGGTCCTGTACCCGAGGTGTGCGCTCCTGGGGTCGCATCCCGCATGGCCAAGCCTGTGTGGGTCACCGGGCCTGGCGTCTTCTGCTCGCTGCGCCCATCTCCCGAGACTGGCTGTGGACACGACAGCCTCAGACTGGGCAGCGGCCTGAGAAGGGGCGCTCAGGAGACGGAGGCGGCTGGCCTGGGGCCGCTTTAGGCTGAACTCCGCTGCTTTGCCTTCGCTTCCCCCTTAACAGAGATGTAAGGAAGGCGCTAACGCCGGCCAAGGAGGCGGCGCCAGGCTCTCTGGCTCCAGTTTTGCTCCCCCGCTGTTGCCTTGCTGTCTCTACCTACCAGCCACAGCGGTGCGGGGGACACACGTGTCCCTCCCCCAGGGACCTGGAGCCAAAGGAGCTTTCATGAAAATATTTATTACCCAATAAAAATATTCACCCAGTGCTTCTATTTACAGCATAGAAAATGAAAGGCGATGCTCAAATCCCAGGCTTCTGCAGGGGCGCGGCTCCTGCTGGGGGACGGAGGGGACGAGGGACGGAGGAGGGCGAGCTGGCGCATCCCGGCGCAGGAGGCGGTGCATGAGCGCGCAGGGCAGCAGCAGCAGCAAGCTGGGAGCGCCCCCGGCGCTCGGCCCGTAAGCACGGGAGGCCAGGAAGTCTTTCGGGTCTGGAGAAACAGACAAACCCAAGATGTATGAAATGCAGTGCTGAGGCTCGGTTTGAGGGCGTGCAACAGAAACGCCTTCTCCCTGCCTTCTGCAAGCCCTTTGCCCCG
The DNA here is from genome assembly GCA_963574635.1 of Cheracebus regulus. Lineage (NCBI taxonomy): Eukaryota > Metazoa > Chordata > Mammalia > Primates > Pitheciidae > Cheracebus > Cheracebus regulus. Next base: position 67,018 of record CAUYQU010042155.1, read on the forward strand.
GGCCCTCACTAGGCTCGGCCCCTCGGCCGCGCTGCAGGGCGAGGTGCAGGGAAGCAGGTCTCAGCCCCGCATTGACATCTGCACAGAAGGAAGCCTCTAGATGTTTGTAGAACTTAGAGAGCTGAAAGAAAATTACAGTACTGTTTTAAAAGAGGAACGAAGAACGGCCCTTCCGTCTTTCAGGGAGTCCTGCTCCAGGTCATTGAGCGATGGGGCAAACAGACCAGCATAAAACAGTGCCATAGTATAAAACAGCTCACCGCCATCTGCTGCAGCAAAGGTTCCACTTTTCCCCAAAAGAGTGCTTGAAATATTTCTTTGACAAAGGACAGTTGATGGAGCAGGAGGATGCAGTCATCCAAAGCCAGGCTGCTGTTCTGAGGACGCCTAGCGTTGTGAGTGGCACCTCGCCCCATGGGACTCACCTGCCGACCAATCCCTAGCCCACACCGCTGGTCATAGGAGGCTGCGCCTGAATGCCTAGTCCCTGTCCCCGCTCCACACCCCTCACAGCAGGCCTCACTCATGGTGAACCCTAAGGGTCCCTGAGCCTTGGTCTCTGTGTAGCTGAGACCCCAGTCCAGAACAGCAGAATGGGAATCTCTGGAGTGGTCGGGCTGTTCGGGCCTTGGCCAGGTCAGGTCCACTCCAGGCCTGGGTGCCGCCTCCCCACAGCACCCCACCTTGAGAGAGAGGGTTGTACCAGGGTGCCAGAATCCCTAAACAGGAATGCTAACATCTAAGCTCAGATGAGGCCCCAGAGAAGCTAATGCTAAGACAGGCACTCACAGCATAAGAAGCTATTCAGGGGAGAAAAGGGTCAGTAGTACCGGGTCCGTGCTGGCCTTCCCCTGAGGGAAGGGAACAGGAGGGCTGGACACAGGGTACATGCTGACAGGCCCAGAGCCAGCTGGTGCCAGGACCTGCGAGAGCCATTCCGACGGCATCCCAGAGGACTGGAGACTGGGTCTGGCCCACCGATGTCTGTTTGCTTGTTGGTTGGTTGTTTTTTGCCGGAGTTGCATTTTTAAAAGCTGATTTTGCAGCAGTGAGGTGAGTGTTGACCTGACCCTGTCTCATTTCCGTGTTACCTGCTCATCTCTGAAGACAGCTGAGTTGGCTGCCTCACTGTGTCATTCCAGACTCTAAATTTTAGAGTATTAAATGGTCTCTTGATGCTGGTAAAAACTGATACTTGATGCTTTAGGGCCACAGCAGAAGGAGCCACCCCCTCAGACTAACAGGGAGATCCTGGCTAGCTCAGGACTGGCAAAGGTCCCCGCTAGCTTGAAACTTTTTCATTCTTGGACTCACAGAACATTAGTCAGAGCAAGGAGGGCTCTTGGAGATCCGCAGACTGGGGGGTCCCCCCAGGAGCCAGTGGGCCATGCTTTTGTAGCAACATTTTCTCTTCCACATACTCTTCAAAACCATCATCATCTCCCAATAAATGATTTAAAACACTTATTTACCTATTACTGTGCTGTTGGCTTTGGGACATGACCAAATTTTCTATATTCTATATAACACTTTAAAAAAGCTTCATTGTTTTCATATTTATTCTTTCTTTTCTGAGAGACAGGATCTTGCTCTGTCAGCCAGGTTGGAGTGCGGTGGTGCAATCATAGCTCACTGTAACCTCAGACTTCTAGGTTCAAGTGATCCTTCTGCCTCTCAGCCTCCCAAGTATTTGGGACTACAGGTGCTCATCACCACACCTGCTAATTTTTACAATTTTTTGTAGAGACAGGTCTTGCATTATTGCCCAGGCTGTTCTCAAACTCCTGGCCGCAAGCAATCTTCCTACCTCAGCCTCCCAGAGTCCTGGGATTATAGGCATAAGCCACTGTAACCAGTCATATTGATAATTACTCTTACAGGAAGAGTGTAAGAATGGAACAAGGTTAAGAATCAGACCCTGTTTACTATCTGCAGAAGTCAATCTCTCTGTGTCTCAGTTTCCCCAAATGTAAAAGGTCTACCTACTTCACTGGCTTTTATAAGAGTTAAGCGGGGTAGTGGGTATACAAAGTGCCTGAAATACACTGAGAGTGCCTCTCCTGCTGTAACACCCAGAAGAGCTGGCCCTACTGCAATGGCACCTGCCACAGAGGATGTTCCATCCTCATCGCTGTTGTCACCTTCAAGTCATCATAGCCACTGTCAGCACAGCCATCACCAGCATCACCGTAACTTGCCTTGAAGAAGGATCAATGGGTGAAAGAACACAAAGGTGTTACTGCCCTTTCTGCACCTGACAGATGACCCTGAAGGATGACGGCACTATTTTATCCAACTTTCACCAACAGTGGCCACATTTTTAGAGCCACTGTCACTGTTCTTGGCGAATAGCAATCACAGCACTGGATATTTCCAAGAATGTAAAATCGTGATTGGATATCCTGGAAGTTATCACAGCTAGACCCTTCCCCATATTCCCACTGGGGCGGCCTAATGGCAGGTGGGAACTGACTTCATCTGTGAGGACCACACAAGCAACCCGCTGCGATTCTGATGCCTGCCCATGAAACCTGTGTCCTCCTGTCTCTGGGGCATAGAGCAGCAGCTGGTGACTTTCTAGGCAGAAGCCGAGCAAAAAGAACACAAATAGAAGAGGGGGTGCTTTGGGAAAATGTGGTCTGCATGCGGGGAGCGCTCTCCTCTGCTGGCACCATGGACAGCTAGCTGAGGAGAAGGGAGCTGGATGGGAAGTGGGGCTGAGGACTGTGTCTCTATTAAGAGTGTCCCTTGACTGCTGGTCCTACCAGGGAGAGAAGAGAGGGCAGGAAGGGAAGGAGAGCAAAGCATGCATTAAGTGTGCTCCCCACTGTGGGCCTCCAAGCGCAAGAGGGAGGCTGGAGAAGCCGGGTTGAAGATCTTCGGCCCCCGGTGCTGCCCTCCACGCAGTCCAGCAGGACGGCCTGAGGATAACGGGTGGGAAGTGGGGTTGCAGAGCTGTGCCCTTTGGCAGATGGAGGTGCCCAGGGCTGACTGAGGTAGAGGGAGGGGGCAGGAGAGTGGCTCCGGGGCCTTGGCTTCATCAGATGTGCCCCTGGACACGGCACCACCAGACCACCCAGGCCCGGGAAAGGGCAGAACCAGGGCTAGGGTAGAGAGGCTGGGCCTCCACTGCTGTGCCCTCCATTGCCAGCCCTAGCCAGTGCTCGCCTAAAAGGAGAGGAGAGGAGGGAAGGCACCGCTGAGCGGCCGGTGCAGGGAAACCACCTGAGATTTACACAGCTAACTTGTCTCCCAGGTTCCTCTCTGCTTACCAGCTGGTCATCTCCTGAAATTCCGCTCACTGAAACAGACACGTGAGAACACTGTTGGGAAATCATTTTTAAACTCAGCAATCTGGATATGAGCAACTTCAAAACCAACTTTAATTCATTATATGATTCCCAATGAATGCTACTTTGGTCAACGATGAATCAGTCTAGCTTGCTGACTGCTATGTGGCCTGGCACTGGAAGATGCGCTGTGGACGGGTATGGAGGGTGAGCCAATGAAGGCGCAGGCGCGTGCGGGGGTGAGCTGGGGGCCAGATTGCGGGGCCTCTTACCACAGCGGCCAGGCGTCTGGAGGGGGAGGCAGTGCAGGGCCCCGAAGACGCACCTGCAGAGGTGGCAGCCGCGGAGGGTCCAGGCTCCGTGTCCCAGGGAGCCGCATTCACTGAGGACACAGACAGGGACCTGAGTCAGTACAGTGGCCCGCGCGCCTCTCGCCCGGCGCCGACTGCCACGTCCCCCAAGACCCGCACATCCCTCCCCCAGCGCCCAGTCCCAAGCGTCCCTCGCCCAGCGCCCACTCCTGTCCCCCCGCCCCGCGCACCCCTGTGTCCACCTGCGCCTCTGGTCGTGCTCGCAGTAGCGGCCGGTGAAGTGGGCCGGGCACACGCAGAAGCTGCCCAGCACGCAGGTGCCGCCGTTCCGGCAGCAGCGGGGCCTCGCGGGCACACCTGCGGGATCACCCCGGCGTCAGCCCCGCGCTCCCCACGCCCCGCGGCCCTCGGCCCGCGGCCCTCCCGGTTTTCCTGCAGGGAAGGGGCCCAACGTGGCCGCCCCGGGGAGGCAATAAAATCAGCTCCCCGCCAAGTGTGTTTGCTCAGGTAAACCCTGCTTGTTAGGGATGTGAAACAAACAGGGGTGCGGCCTGCAAGCCGTGCTTGCTCTCTCCCTTCCTTTCACATGCTAACCTCAGGCTGTGGCTTCACCTGACAGTGATTAAGCACAGGCCTCCCGGGCGGGACCACCCACGGGTGTGGTGACGCCAAACCCACCGGCGAGGGGCCTCCTGGGGACGCGGGCCCAGCCGGCGTCTGCGATAAGCCAAGCTAGGGGGTCCGCTGTTATCTTGGCTTGGGATATTTATTTTCCACACATTTAAATCACAGTTCTCTAGATCTGCAGCAAAATAGCCATTGAATAGCAAATACAACCTTTTACCAATGAAAGAGTAAAACTTTTCCAAGAGTTAACAGCTCACTGGGAGCTGTCTCTAGATGTATAGCTTTGTAAGTGCATCATTATTTGAAGATAACAAAATGCTCTTCTTGGGTTTTATCCTGAATTTATCTTACGTATTCTCAGATCCTAAACTCTGAGTTCGAAGACCGAGATGATGCCCCGGATTTTGCGGGCAGCGCGGCAACTTACCCTCTCGGAAAGCTCGGGAGTAAGGGAGCCGCTCCCCCGGCCTCCAGCCCTCCTCGCCCCCAGTCACCTCCCCAGCTTGACCCGAGGTCCAGTTGAGCAGTGTCTGTTGCTGCTTCAGAGCTGCCTTGGTGACTTCCCTTCTACCGCCGTTATGTTTCTCTATTTGATAGCCTTTAAAAAATATTGAAAATGTGAGACTGATAATGATTGAGAATCAAATATTTCATGCAATTAAAACTGAGACTCTGAATAAAATGGTTCTTACTGTTTCCCAAGTTGATGATCTGTAATGTCAAGCTAACCATAAACAGAAGCCTAGAATATTAAAAAAAAAAAAAAATTGAAGTTTAAAATATCTTTAAAAGTATAAGCAGAAATTCACATATACATAAAATACAATGCAATCATTATATATAAATAAATTATGCAAAAGATTTAATTATAATGAATAATGCAATCATTTTGTAACTTGTGGGTTTTTATTAATGTTGCTATGGCTTAGAAAGATTTTGAGACAAAAAGTGTACACCTCCTCTAATGAACAGTCAAGCAGGCACTATGATTTATTCTGAGGCTCTTGAGACCCCCATCTTGGCTCTAAGATCTTATGACCTGTGTCCTTACCTGACATGGTGCCTCCAGGCCATTTTTGGTTTGAGAGTCTCCTTCTCTTGGCACATTGAAGATCAGTTTCCAGGAAAGCTGTGTCTGAAAAGCCTCTGCATTTGAAGGTGTCTTGACTCCAGGCCCCGGGGACACAGAATGGAGGAGTACAGAAGATGTGCTGTTCCTTCCCTTCCTCAGCCAGGAGAAACGGGATGGTATCTTGAGTTCTGCAGCCCCTGAGCTAGGGTCAGGCTTGTGGCGACAGGCGGGCCCCTCTGAGCCTGAAGGACAGTCCCCTCTGTGACACCTGGCTGGGGGTGGGGACTCGGGCTGACTCCCCCCCAGCAGTGTTTACAGTGCTGACAGCAGCAGGAGTGACCAATCCCTGATGTAAAACATTGCGATCCAAGGTGATGAGCCATTTTCTCACTGAGAGAGAGAGAGAAAAAAAAATCCCAACATGAGCAAAAAGCTTTCATAGGAAGGTGGATTTTCTATTGCCTATGCCTCGTACTGGGAGATGGTAAGGGGCCCTGTTGGGGAGGGAGCCACTGTGTGGGGTGCAGTCAACAGCCTCGGGTCCCAGAGGCCCTGAGTGGGGAATGCGAGGATAAGAGAAAACATGTCACCCGTGCTTTAAGAGAGACCCCCTCACTCCACAAATGGAGCCTCTTCTCTGTGCCCACCAAGTGGGGGAAGGGCATTGCCCCATTTACCATAGGACCCTCTAGGGTAGGCACTGTTATTCGCCCCCACGTGAAAAGAGAGAAAGGGAGGCTTAGAGAGTTTCAGTCCCTTGGCAGTTAGCGCTCTGAAAAACATGAATGGCACAGATATGATGAGGAGACACCCACAGTTATCCAAGGCAACTACAGGAGCCCTCGAAAGCACAGGCGAAACTGCAGCGCTCACACTTCGCCAAGGAGCCTGCTGAAGCCAACGGAACCCAAGGAGGGAGTGATTTGGGGCCTCTTCTAGCACCTTCTAAGTCTCAGTTCTTTTAACAACCAAAATAGGGACTGAGGCCCTGTTATCAATACTAAACAAGACACCTTGCAACTCAGTGTTGCAAATTGTCTGTGATCTTAATATAAAAGCTCATTTCTAAAAATAGTACTCTTCCTCCAAGGCTGAAATAGTCTTTGATAGTGATTTAATTTCTTGCACCTTTAGATGTGAGGTTTATTAAAGAGGCTGTGAAATAAAGCAATAAGAAATTGGAGGACCGGGCTGCCCTGGGGCCTCCCAGCAGAGTCCTGTGGGATTCACCTGCCTCAGCCTCCCAAAGTGCTGGGATTACAGGAGTGAGTCACTGCACTTGGCCAAATCATGACATTTCATATGTAGAATAAGGCTTTGAAAATCTGCACTTTGGCCAGGCTCAGTGGCTCATGCCTATAATCCCAGCCCTTTGGGAGGCCGAGGCAGGAAGATCACCTGAGGTCAGGAGTTCGAGACCAGCCTGGCCAACATAGTGAAACCCCGTCTCTACTTAAAATACAAAAATTAGCCAGGCATGATGGTGTTTACCTGTAATCCCAGTGACTTGGGAGGCTGAGGCAGGAGAATGGCTTAAACCTGGGAGGCGGAGGTTGCAGTGAGCCGAGATTGCACCACTGCACTCTAGCCTGGGTGACAGAGCAAGACCTTTTCTCAAAAAGAAAAAAAGAAAAGAAAATCTGCAGTTTATATGTGGAAACCAGAAAAAAAAAAAAAAAAGAAATGTCTTGCCAGCAAGACAGAGCTGACAGACAAGAAATAGTGGTGCTGGTGCCGTGTGCCTGTGCTGTTTGCTGACGCTCTCCAGTGGACCCGGAGGAGAAGGGCTGGTGGCTGAGGAGATAAAACTTCTGATGATCTATATTTGCCGGCCCGCCACTTGCTGTCCACACAAAGCTTTGTGGTCCCAGGTTGCCTCCTTGACTGAAAGTTCCTATAAAAGCGTTTTGCATTTTACTGCAAGGGAGCTGCCCTGTTTGCCATCAAGAGCCCCAGCTGGAAGGGTTGCCTGGGAGCACTGGAAGGGGGAGGTGGGTTCCTGCCAGGAAAGGGCCTCTTTCCTCCTTATCAGCTGTAAACAGATAAGGCTGGAGCCAGCCCACCCATCAAAACCCCAGTGGAATGTTCTGGCTCATAGAGCCAGGACTGGAGGGCCCCTCAGGGTACTGAGCACATCCATCAAAGAGGAAAATGTTCTGCAACAAATTAGATGTGAAGGGATTCTCTGAGGAGGACTTTACAGCGGTGGCTGTCCAGGCGGGCTGCACCGTGGCATCTGTGGGAGTGAGAAACCACTTTCTCCACCCTCCTGGCTTCTTTGCAGGGCTGCTTTCTGTCTCCACACATTTTCCTCATCTAGATATTGCAAGTGAGGAGAATCATGCAGTATTGTCCTTTTGTGTCTGGCCTATGCCAAGTAGCATAATGTCTTAGGTCCTTCTGGGCTGCAGCACCTATCAGAGCTTCACTCGTCTTGTGACTGAGTAATAAATATTTTACTACACCCATCCACCACATTTTGTCTGTCATCTGTTGATGCAATTTGGTTTTTCTGCCCTTTGGAAGAGCAGAGTGAGAAGATGGCTATCTACATGCCAATGAGGGAGGCGTCCAGATGGTGACTCCTTGATCTCAGACTTCCAGCCTCCAGAGCCGTGAGAGGATACATTTCTTTTTTTTTTTTTAAGATGAGGTTTCACCATGATGGCCCCAAGCTGGTCTTGAACTCCTGACCTCAGGTGATCCACCCACCTGCTAGGATTACAGGCATGAGCCACCATGCTCGGCCGAGAGGACACATTTCTATGGGTTAGGCCTCCCAGCCTGCGGCATTTGGTTAGGGCAGCCTGAGCTGACAGATGCCAGGTTTTTGTTTTCCAATGATTGTTAATTATTAAGTAATTGTGTAATTTTTGCTGCATGTAGAGGGCATTTGTACTGGGGGCTTTCTAGAAGTACAGACAGCATCTTTCAGTCAGGGTCCTTACACGTCCATTTTCATTTACGGGGGACCCTGCAGGCACTCCTCACTGGCTGATGTTCCTTTAAATCAAACGGTGAACCTGAACACTGCTGCATGTCCCCTCAGAAAGCCCGGAGATGCTCATCCTGGTGACCAGGCAGCGACTGTGATGGACAGAGCATCGCCTCCCCAAGCAGCTGGCCTCCAGGACCAAACTTCATTCTCCAGGTGATGCTATGCTTTAGGACCTTTATTAATTATACCAATTTATTATGTAGTATAATTAGGAATGCTTTTAGTCTCTAAGTCATACAAAAAAACCCACCAGAAAAGATGTACTTGAACAAAACATGGTGCAGAAAGCAAAAGTTCCCTGAAGGAAAAATGGAAGCTGAAAGCAATGCACCTTAAGCGAGAGACTGGATCTTTCAGGGCAGGCAGGGAGGCAGCACAGGCCCAAAGTGCAGGGGCCCTCCTGGGAGCGCAGGCTTGGGAGGGAATCTGCCTGTCCTCAGCACCGGGCTCAGAGCAGTGCCAGTGCCGCTGCAGAGCCCTGGGGACTGGGACGAGAGAAGCACCCTCCCTCAGGAGCTTCCCTTTCAACTGGGTGGCAGTCAGGAAACAGCCAGGACCCTGCACTGCTTGAGTGCTTTGACCAGAAGCATTTGGGGTCTTACAGTGTGTGTGTGTGTGTGTGTGTGTGTGTGTGTGTGTGTGTGTGTGTGTGTGTGTGTGTGTGTGTGTGTGTGTGTAGCGACACCAAGTTGAAGTGTTAAGGAAGAGGGAGGAGGGTATTGGAGAGGTCTTTCCTGCCCTTTTCCATCCCCTGCTCCATCCCAAGCCCCTTCCTCCCCTCCCTCTTCTCTCTGCCCCTCCTCCTCCCCTCCTTACTGGAACTCTTGGGTCCCTCAGGGTTAATGTCAGATTTAGGGCACTGAGCTCGTGATTGTAAGTCTCAGTTCACTTGAGGCTCCCCCGGATCCCCCACACCCTTCACTTCCACCCCGTGGCCTCTCCCCTGCACCGGCACCCACGGCCTCCCCTAGGGCAGGAGGGAGAGGGTGGGAGAGTGGAGTCCCCACCTTTTGTGAGCTGCTTCTGTTAGAGGTGAGTCCAGGGCCACTCTCAGGGGAGGGGTTGCATGGGGGCATGAAGACCAGGGAGCGCTCTTTGGGGACCTTGTCAGACTCAGCCACACCCATAGATTAAACTTATTTTGCCAGATTTGCTATTTTGTTTTTGGTGAAGAATTTTAAGGTAAATTACATATATCATGACATCTTCTTCCCCCTGAGTATTTCCATAATTACAATGTCTGAAAGTGAGGCGGGTTCCTGCGTCACCACAGATCTGTATGAGACGGACTGGAATTAACAACAGTGCTCCAGGACCCCGGCCAGCCAGCCTAAATTCCATCTGGGGATGACATGCCTTTTGTCTCAGAATCCCCAGTTGTAAGCACCATGAACCCCTCAGTTCATATCTCAATCTTCCTTTTTATTGGATTTTGTTCTCAATTTCTAACTTCCAAACTTGTCATTAGATTATATCTAATTTAATTATATTTGTAAACCTGATTTATTCTAAAATTTGATGAAGCCAAAGTCTGGATTTTGGCTCAATATAATAAGAACCACTTAATTATAAACATTTCTGCAGGGTTTTGCTAACCTGTGTTTTGTTCTCAGTATATCCACATGTCTTTTAGGCCCCTTAAAAGTTTATCTTTTGGCCAGGGGTGGTAGCTCACACCTGTAATCCCAGCACTTTGGGAGGCTGGGGCGGGTGAATCACGAGGTCAAGTGATCAAGGCTATCCTGTCCAACATAGAGAAATCGCTTCTCTACTAAAAAAATACAAAAATTAGCCGGATGTGGTGGCACACCCCTGTAGTCCCAGCTACTTGGGAGGCTGAGGCAGGAGAATCGCTTGAACCTGGGAGCCGGAGGTTGCAGTGAGCTGAGATCATGCCACTGCACTCCAGCCTGGAGACAAAGTGAGACTCCGTCTCAAAAAAAAAAAAAGTTGGAGAGAGATCCAAGATGGCCGATCACTAGCAGCTCAGGATTGCAGCTCCCAGTAAAAGCGCAGAGAGCCAGTGGACGCCACACTTACCGGTAAATTTTTGCTGCCCACGGACCAGGACATTCCCAGTGGAGGAGCCCCACGGGTCGCCAGT